>BGPT01001625.1:77284-95476 GCA_003297045.1 Symbiodinium sp. clade C Y103 | reverse complement strand
ATACAAATTGGCGCTTGCACCTGTTTGTCCAGTGCTGCAAAGCTTGTGATGCAATCTGCTGGCTCCTGCGATGAGTGACCTGAATTTCGGACGATGAAAGCAAAAGGAAACCAATGTAACAAGAGCACATCAACTTGTACTTCTGCTTGGTTCTTGTAGGCTTGTGACTTCCTGCTGTAGTTTCCTCAAGCATCGACATCTGGTAGTCGCTCCCTGCAAGAACACAGCTGACTTCAGGCGAAGCTGGTGCTCAAGATGAGGAGAACACAACGGCTCCAAACTGATTCATCGATATTCATCCATTCCAAATCCATTCCTTTGCCTTCCAAAGGTCCATGTATCTCAGCTTTGCTTTCTGCTTCACCGGCCGCAAGATCTGCCGGATCTCCTGAACCTGAGATATCTGAGATGCTTAGCTCATCGCTCTTCTTTCTTTCGGAAAAGTGCCGTTGGGCCATGCCTCAAAGATCCAGGCATCCATCATCTTCTTCAGCAACGAAGGCACGAAAACTGCCAGGACATCTTGCACCACCTGCCATGGCGAAAGTGTCGAAATTCCAAGACTCGGCACAGCAACGGCGCGCAACGGGCCTTCATGTGGTGGGGATGGATCTGGAAGGGAGCTTGGCTGAAAAGCAATTCCGCAGAAGCTTCATGCCACCTGGGCCACTGGGGCTAATGAAACTGGTTTGAGTACCGGAAACAAAGAGACACGGGTTGCAAATGTGACACCATGTGACACCACTACCTGGGTATCAAACCATGGTGCATGCGGCACGCGCGGCACGCGCACCGGCGCACGTGTCACAGTCCTGAAGATGTAGCGGCGTTTTCAGATTCATCCAGTGCTGCAAGTACTTGAGACGCTTGAGAGCCACTTTGACCCCTGACCTTGGATGTGCTGCCGCGTGCACGCGAAGCCAGTGCCATGACGCCGACAGCTGAGCACTGCTTCGCATGGCAACCACCTGAGAAGATATTCAGGAAATCCGTCGAGATCGGATGAGATCCGTCAAGTGCCCATGCACTTTGCAATGCGGTGGGTTCAAGTTTGAGTTTCAGACTTTTCCCCGCTTTCGATGCCATGCATGCCACACCTATCAAATCCCAAAGAGCAATTGATTTGCGAGAAATGAATACTGTATGCTATACGACTTGATGAAGAGGCAAGCGGCATTTATCAGCATTCTGCCAAAGAATCATGACACAGCATCTGTCAGTGCCTGCCATGCAGCTCCCAGTCGTGTTCGAAGCCAGTGCACGTCAGCCCAGTTTCTGTACCTCCCAAAATGACTGACTTTTCCATAAAACTTGTAAATTTTAGTAATTACCATCATGATGTCTTGACATGTCATAATGCATCAATGGCAGCGCACAGCTTCATGAGTCTCCTCTGCTCCACATATCTCGACATGGCGGACCAGCAAACCTGGCCATCACCAGGTGACTTCACATCATCCCGAAGTCGATCTGCAGAACTGCAGAGCTTATACAGATTTTATCTCTTTCTATCTGTTTCTCACATGCAGATTTTTTATCCTGCAACAAATAATCCTTTTCAGATTTTCAAAGTGCATGGCCCATAGCGCCTCCAAAGCACGTCGTTGTCTCATTCGAAGACCTTCTTCCAGTTGAGACTGAGCCTAACCAATGTCGCACGCTGATCCCATAGCAGGATGGATTCCCATGGATTCCCAGACCTCCAGGAAGGCTCTGGTTCGGCCTGCCAAGATGACCTTGGTACGTCTCAGTGTTGCTGCTCGTTCCGGCCACTGGGGGGTGTTCACATCTTCCTTTCTACACCTTATTACACCTTTGACTGGAAAGAATGATGCCAAAGGGGCCTAGTCCTCCCTCAACAGTACTAAGCTCAAGAAAATGTACCGACTGTCGTCACTGATCAGAGTTTTTCTTTGGATTTCTGCCTCTCCTTCTGCATCCCAACCCATGAGTTCGGACATTCCAGCGCAGAGATTGTAGACCAAGTAGTTGTCCCTGCTTTCGGCGAAACATCGTTGCACGCTGCAGCAAGGCGGCTTCCTGCGGTTGGCCCATTTACCAACTGATAGGAACCAACCACAGCAGTTGACAAAGATGGCAAGCAAGCACAGCAAGCGCAAAAGAAACATCTAGAAAACATCTAATATAGGAAATACATGGCAACCAATGAAAAACAGAACCTAGACATTCAGAACCCAAACTGCTCACACTTGTTTTGACATCATCGCCTTGCGGTCTTCATGCCACTGCTCCACCCAAACCTGCCACATCGGTTTCTTTTGGTTTCTATTGGTTTGTTCTCGGCACTTGAAATGTTGAGATCTACTCATCACCATCACTAAACAGATCTCAGCAATCAACATACAAAATGAGACAGAGGAGAAGAATCCAGTACAAAAGCTAAACAGCAGCTGACCGTAGCAGTGCAGCTGGCCTGGAACACATCTGATAGGAGCTGAAGACTGGAATTTCTCTGCAGTCTTGCGGCCAAAGCTTCCCATCGCACAGCCAATAGCCAGGCATCCATGGCCCTGCACCGAAAATAGGTGCAGCATGTTTCACCAAACATCTTGGGGCCCCACCGCAAGGATGATTTCATCAACTATCATTTTAAGGTAGGCTTTTCGGATAATTTGTTGATAATCACTACTTTGCCAACAAAAATTGGGGATGAAGGAAAACCCAACCTAACAACACCTCATGACCTCAGCTGTTCTTGGAAGACCCCCCAGAAAACCTGAGATTTCCAGCACCTCCGACAGCAGCGTTTCCAAAATGCCACCGATGCCAGCAGAACATCGAACTCCCGGGGCGTTGGCGCTGCTTGTGGCGTTACTTGAGGCGTCTTGGAACACCTGCGGGGACACACAGCAGGGAGGTGAAACGTGCAATTCACCAGTGTGAGGGGATGATAGAGGATGAAAAACATATTTTCTCAGCATATCTTGACTGTTTGATGGATCACTCTTCAATCTTTACAGATTATGATCATCCATCATTCCATTTCTGTTAAAAATTAGACATAAAACTTGAAACAGCCCACTATGAATCAACGACTTTCCTGCCGCCGGCCTCTGCTTCCAGTGCTGGAAGGTGTTGGCCTTCATCTGCTGTTCTGTCAAAGAGACCTCCGAGGGCAGCTGGATTGAGAAATCATGGGAACAAATGGTAAACTGGTTGTGTGCTGCCTGTTGTGCATTTTAATGTTGTTGTTTCGTGTTTGTTCCTTGGTTTTGATGTGTTATTCCAGTGGTATTTACTTTTGGGGATATTTTGATACTAAAGTGATGTGTTGATGTCTGGATTGGATGGGGGTAGGATTTGTTGCTGTTGTGTTTTGTGGGTGGGGGTTCAGTTTCTTATCCTCTCCAGTTTCCCTCTCCTGCGTTTAGTTGCCTGATTGCTCCTGCCAACAAGCAATGATTAATCAACATAGAGTTCATGTCTCCGTCTCTGTTAAAAACTTTTCCACTACGGAGGAGCTTTTAATCCGTTGTAGTCATTTTTTAAAACCGTACTGTCCTTTTCACTAGGCAGTTCAACCCTGTGCCCTTCAACTGCCATACATCCCTTTTCATTGTGTTCTTTCAACAGTTCTTGTGATGGAAAACCGTGTCCGCAATGAAAACAGTGATGTAATTTTGCTTTGTGTTTGTTGATTTGGCTTCCAATCAGTTTGTCGTAATCTTTGACATGATGGAAATCATCTCCATCCTTGAGCTTCAGAAAACTGATTGGATCTAGCATTCTTTCTGACATTCTATCTGACATTCTTTCCCGCAAACTATCTTCTCTCTGCCATTCTTTCTGGCATTCTACCTGGCATGTCTTCTGACATTCTATTTGGCATCTCTTCTGCCATTCTGGCGTCTCTTCTGGCATTCTTTCTGGAAAACCTTCCTGACATTCTTCCTGGTATTCTATCTAGCATCTATTCTGACATTCTATCTGACATTCTTTCCGGCAAAAACCCCTTTGAGCTTGCGACAGGTCTCCGGTCTGTATGTGCCCAGACTGCCGTGGAGCTTGCCATGAACTTCTGGAGCGAGATTACTCGACTTCAGCTGGCACTGGCTCTGGGATCCGGGTCTGTTGGTGCCCACAGTGACACCAAGGTGGCAGAGGAGGGAAGGAAGGGAGGAAGGACTCCAGCACCTTTGTTAACATCTAGAGGCCCTCACCTGGCAGGTGGGAATAAAAAACCATCACAGGGAACATAAATTCGGATGATGTCCCAACATCCCCCTTTTACCATTTTTTCAGGGATTCTATGGGATTCTACATTTTCCCATGGTTTGAAAACAGCGTATGTGAGTTCACTGCCGATTCTTACGACTTTCCTGCCATTTCCTGCCTGAAGTTGCTGCTCTTTCAGAATTCGATGTCTGGCGATGACTGCCTGGACGCGGAGAGGGTGGGAGGTTGGACGATTTTTTTTCTCAATACCAGGGCAGAGATGGGTCGTTGACTCCAAGGCCTTCCAAGAGTCCATAGATCTCTGCAGCCATCTCCATCTCTGCTTCACTTGGAAGTGTTTTCCCTGTAGCAACACCTCACGGGTCTCTCGCACCTGAAGTTCCGGCAGTGGGTCTTCACAAATCTCACACCAGTCATTTTTGTTGGTCTTTGGTGGCATGGATCGGCATAATGATACTCACGACTCGCATGAAACCATATGAAAACCAAAAAACACACGAAACACGCAGGTCCATCATGTCCTGCCTTTCGTGTCCAGGCATCCATCACCTTCCTCAGAGTCTTGACAGTCTCTGGCCGCGGCTGGAGCTCAGGTGGGAAAGTCATCCAAGATGCCTGGAATGGCAGAGCTGGGCACAGCCCGAGCACAGGCAACTCATGTGAGCTTTCTAGTCAAAAGAACATTGCTGGAGTCTCTTGCCTTGGGCAAGGTATTGGCAGGGGCTGGAATCTCCAACCGCATGAACTGTCAGATAAGTTGGCTGGCTTTTTCACCAGCAGTTTGCCGTGGCTCAATTCCCCCAAGAAAAACATCGTCGCAGTATTATCGTCCATGTCAGCATCATCAGTATCAGCAGCAGCATCGGCATCGTGGTCGTCCACATCATCAGCATGATCGGACTTACTCTCCACTTCGTATCTCCCAATTCCTCACACAGCTCTTTCACCACACCTTCCTCCTTCTCCCTTTACCTTCCCAGCTAGCTTTCGTCCCTGACCCCTTGGCCTCAAGTTCCACAACTGGCTCTTCTGGAAGGACCTTGCCAGAGGACTCCCCCAACCATTGCTGGTTTAAGAGTCAGCCATCTGCGAATCCGTCATGGGCTTCCACATGTGCCACTTGAACTGCAGCTAAGCTGTGCACGGCTTTCACCTCTCAGAACTGTGGAAGATGTGATCAGCAACTTGCAAATCCCATGACTCAAGATCTTCAAACACATGTGCCATGGTCAAATGGGATGAATGTGGTATGGTCATCAATCCCATAGTGGGAATCCTTAAAAATCCTCTTAATTGATGTGGAAAACCGTACGAAAATGGATGACTAGGTGCAAATGGAGAGGGTTTTAAGTGAACCTCTGAGTGCAAGGCCACCGGTCTCATCCATTGGACATGCCCTTGACTTGGCCTGAACATCAACACAGGTCTTTCAAAAAAACAATCTGTGAACATCAGTCTCACCCGTTTTTTTTGAAATGGTTAAGCCACTCATTTGTGATAATCAAACCCCTTATGAGTTTGTCTCAAAATGGGGAATATCCAATCATGGCCATTTCAATGGCGAACTTGATGATCACCCATTTTGAGGGGCTGAATGTTGAGACGACATCATTTGAGATAATCTGTTGGTTAATCATTTTCCCACTTCAAATTGTCATTTTTGAGGATATCCCCGATTTTCAGACCCATTCTCCTGTTGCAAGGCTTGAACCCACCGTTTTTATGATTCAAAACCCATTTTTGCTGGAAAGACATCTTGTTTTGTTGATTGCATACAGAGTTTTGCTGGTTCCATACCAGTTTTGACCATAAAAAATCCTTTGAACATCCTGGAAAAATAAGAGAATGCCCCATAGAATCAAGCAAAACCACCATAACATCCCATGAATTCATAGGTAAAAAACTCAGAATTCTCACCATCATCCCCCAAAATCACCATAAAGAATCCAGCATTGGTTGATTTATTTTCCATTTTTTCCTGCAGTTTCCCAGCCTCGGATCCCACAAAGGTTCCGGATCCAAGGGCGCCAACGGCTGCCGTGGCGCCGGCGCTTGCACGGTGCGTACGGTGCTGTGGCAGCGACCCCACTGCAGCAGGGAGCGGTAGATTTGGATCCCAACGAGATCGGTGGCCTTAGAGGTTCAACATGGTTCAACTGAAGCTGTTGGATCGTGCTTTTGAAGGTGACAACTCAGTAATTCAGGTTTGACTTTGATTAAAAAACCAATGGGAAATATCATGAAACATTCTTCTGATTCGATTCCATGGCTTTTTATGTACAATGACCATACATTGGGGGTACCCCTCAATGTAAAGACGACAAACTGAAGTGACTTCAACGTCTGGCCCTTTTGCGGCTTGACCCTTGGCATCCCTTGGCACAGGCACCGATGGCTGCCCCCAAGGTGAATTCGGTCAAGAAAGGTGGCACCAGATGCAGAGCATGTTGCCATCGACTGGATTGGCCACAGGTTCCGATGGCAGCTGTACAGCAAATATCATCAGAGGACAAGGAATGGATGGAGATCTGCTGCAGCAAATCACAGGCGTGTTGCCATTCCCCAGGAACACGACACGCACTGATGGCTGCACTGAAACAAATTCCGTTGGGTTCCAAATGGTACTGAGACATTCTCTGGAGCAAATTTAAGGCCAGTTGCCACATGCCAGCAGTTTCGCATGCACTGATGGTAGCACTGCATGTGAACACATCTGGTTCAGGACCATGCAGCAACATGGAACTGAAAATCGCCAAGGCCATTTCCCATTCACCGCAATTTTCACAGGCACCAATGGTTGCAGTAGCCGCATTGCAACCTCAAAGGCGGAGCTGAATGGGAAAGCCTGTTTCCTTGATGGCTCGGGGCAGGTTTACTATTGATCTCCCGTCTGTTTTGTGGATTGAGTATTGAGGAGTTACTACTAACTCAGGGAACTTCAGGGAAACAAACAAAGATCTATGGGGTGGAGCACAATTCTTGCAGAACCTTTCCATGACGTCACTTAGTACCACAAGCCAAGCTGCTGGTCGCATCATCCAGCTCCATCCGCAGCATGATCTGCAACAATTCCAAGGCATACTGCCACTGGCAGCCACGTTCACATGCAGTGATTGCTGCTGAAATCGCAGCTGCTGGATCCTCACTGCCATCGCTGCCTGAAAACTCATGGGATTGGCGGAAAAGTTGCAGGGCGATCAACCATTCACTGGCACTTCCACAGGCAGAGATCACTGAACTGTACAAAATACTGTCGACTTTGATCGACTGAAAGAAAATCTGAAGGGCCAGTTGCCATTGTAAGCCCTTCTCACATGCACTGATCATTGAATTGTAAGTGATCACATTTGGAAGAAGCTCTTTTCGAATCATACTTTCCAGCAAATCCAAGGCTCTCCCCCATTCAGCACCACATGAAGTAATAGCAGCACTGTAGCTGATGATACTTGGTACCACCTCTTGAAGGTGGAGCATCTGCAGTAAATTCATGGCCATTTGCCAATTGGATCCCTGGGCACATGCAGCGATGGCTGCACCAAAACTGGTTTCCGAAACTTCAGTGTCCTGTTGAAACCGGTCGAATAGGTCTAAAGCTATTTGCCACTGGGTCCCCTTGGTGCAGGCGTTGATAGCAGCATTCCAAAAGATCTCAACATATCCAGAATATCCTGGTGATTCGTCTCCCTCTGAGTTTCCATCCTTTGGGCTTTCTTCCAAGAAGACCAGGGCGGTTTGCCATTGGCTGCCCTGTGCACATGCCTTCATCATTGCAGTGTAACTGAAGCTATCTGGGCTCAGTCGCATGGTAGGCATCTGTCGGAAGAGCTCCCATGCAAGTTGCCATTGGGATCCGGAGCATGCAGAGATCACGGGATTGTAACTTTCAGAAGTGGTCTCCAAAGTGAGCCGATTTAAAGATCTCAGCAAAAATAGCGCTGCTTCCCAGCGACTTGATTTCTCACAGGCACTGATGACAGCACTAAACATGATTTCATTCGGCTTCAACGGCTCAGCAAGTTCCAAGAGATGTAAAGTCCACGTCCATTCTGAGGCCTTTTCACAAGCACTGATTGCAGCTCCAAATGAGATCCTGTTGGGAACCAGCTTGTGATCTGACATCTGATTGAAAAAACTGAGAGCCCTCTGCCATTGCTTTGCAGCACCGCAGCTGTTGATCGCTGTGGTGTAGCTGATCGCATCTGCCAAGTCTCGGTTGGGATCGGGTCGCATGAGTTGCAGGACCAGGTGCCATTGGTTTGGATCAATGGATGCCATGACAGCAGTGAGACTCAGCTGATCCGATGAAATCCACTTCTGAGACATCTTCTCCAAAAGTTCAAGGGCGAAATTCCAGTGAAACTTTGTTTGAAACCTTTGAAACATGGTATTTTCACTCTCCATCACTTGGATTTCCATAGGTCCATTGACTCCCATAGCCTTTGCTGCGGAGTTGTAGGTCACAGTTGTAGCTTGGAGTTTTCTGTCCAGTGACTGACGGAGCAGTTGCAATGCCATGGACCAGGTGGACCATTGGGATCCAACGGATCCAACGGATCCAATGGCGTTGAAACTCACGATGCTGGGGTCCAGCTTGAAGGAACTCATCCCTGAAACACCTGTGACCAATTGTAAGGACAAAGGCCACAGGGAATCTCTTCGACATGCGGATATGACCACGTTACAGTGGATGGTGTTCGCTTCCAGATTGCTTTGAAGCCTTGGAAACGACCGAAGATCTGAAGGAACATGACAACCCAAACCGTCTCTGCCAGCTCTGCACTGGTTCCCCCATTAATCCATGAGCAATACCCTCAGGTAATCAAGCATGGCAATGACAAATCACTCATTTACAGATGATCTTACCATTCAAACCTCCATCTACGGGGGGATTTCCGAGCCAGCCGTGTTTGATTTCCGCTTCGGGTACCTTGCCTTGTCAACACACTCACAAGCACCAAGGTATCATGAAACGCATCTGGGACACATACTTCCCAAGGCCTGCTGCAGTGCAGGCCAAGAGCTGGAAATCACTGTCACACCTTTGTCGCTTGATGTCCACACTCTTGTTGTTCAATGCCCAACCTTTATTGGTTATGTATCCAATATCCAAGAAATCCCTTACTAATCTGCAACCCAACATCTCCAGCCTCCATAGCTGCACTTGCACCATGTCTGGATGCTATCTTGCCCAGGACTGCTGTTGCTTCCTCCGGTTCCGTGAAGGGAGTAAACTTCCACCTGGATGTTTGTGCGGATCCAAGCATCCGCCCAAGAGGTTCCAGCTACATCCTGCTTCCCATTGGTTGCTTCGGAGGCCGCAAATGGCTGCGGATTGGAACTGCTCGGCTCACGCAACACCAGTGGTGACATCTCGTGGCTTTGCAGGCTGGCTCAACAAGGCTCTGACATTGATGCCGTGCTTTGCAATGACGACATCATAGGCCTTCGCGATGCGCTGAACGGGTTCAAACCAGTGAAAACACTGAAACCATTCTGTTTGCTGTTTCGAACAAGGAATTTCTGCCTTCAACAGCAAGCCAAGAGTCAAGGACTTCTCATCTCCAGCAGACCTGATCATTTACTTCAGTTAGCTGCTTGAGTGATCTAAACATTTTTTTGACATCAAAACCAAACAAAAACCATGAAGAAAATTTGAGCAAATGAAAATCTGTCGACTGCCTTGCCTGAAAATCTCTGAGACGACAGTCTGCTGTGTCTCAACACTGGCGGGGTCCAAATTCTCCATGGCCTGAAAGGATTGACAACCGAGGCAATGCGACAAGATGCGACATGCCGATTTTGGACAGCCAAGGTCGCACCTCCACATTGCCTCACAGCTGACAGAAACGCGACAATGTCAATACGCTTAGACAGTCCCCCGTGACCCCACCCCAGTGGGTAGAAGCATTCAAGACAAACACAGTTTGATTGTCAAAAAATGTTGTCAAAACATTCATCTGTACCATGAATATCAACTAGCCCATCAGATCAAACCAGCCGAACGTGTCTGAAACTGCCCATTGTGTTGAGCTAACTAAGGAAGAGGGGTCCCTCCAGACAATTTCTTGTGCCCCCAATATGAGGGTTGCACGCTCCTGTACCCTTCGCGCAATGTTGTCAGGTCTTTTTCGACCACTCGCAATGCGAGTGTTTGTCCCTTCTCACATGCACTGATGGCAGCATTAAAACTAATTTCGTCTGCCAAAGAAAACTGGGTCATTTCGTGCAAAATAATCAAAGCAATTTGCCAAAGGCCACACTTCTCAACAGAACTGATTGCAGCATTAAGTGTGATTGCATCAATTCTGTTGGAAAGTGATCTTGCCAAGCTCAAGAAACTCAAAGCCTTTTGCCATTGAAGACCTTTCTCACATGCACTGATGACAGCGGAGTAAGTGATCCCATCTGGCACAAGACTTTCAATTTCCATCTTTCCCAAAAAATGAAGCGCCAAAATCCACTGGCCGCATTTTTCCAGTGCGCTGATCATGGCATTATACAACACCACATCTGGTGAACCATCCACCGAGTCGAAGAAAATCAAGGCGTACTGCCATTCGCTGGCTTTTTCACAGCTAGAGATGCACGCACTGCACAGCACAACGTCCACATCGACGTCTGGTGGGAGTTGAGTGAGGAGATGTACTGCCCATTGCCACTGAGCATCTAAGGTGGAAACTAAGGCGCTACAGAATTTTGCAGTCTGTGGAAGATGTGCAAATTTTTCAGAAGTCTGTTGCTGTTGCCAAATCACGAGACCAACTTGCCAGTTGCAGGCCTTCAAAGTGGAAATGTAGCTGCTTTCAGTTTGTGGAATGTTCAAATTCTTCATGCGATCAAACAGCTCCAGTGTCCCTTCCCATTGCTCACTGCTACCAATGGCACCAAGGACTGTGCCGAAGGAGATGCTGCTGGGCTCCAGTTTTTCAGTTCGCATCCTCTGCAGCAGTCCTTCTGCAAGCTCCGCGTTGTGACGACATGCTGCGATGGCTGCATTGTACTCCATTCCGAGGTGCTGCAGCAGGACGGGATCAGACTGTGAATCTTCCCATGAAGAGCATCTAAGTTGGTCAACGTTGTCATCGTCCAAGATGGCTATGGCAAAGGGCCACCGCGACATTCCGTCACAAAGGCTACATGCGGAGCACAGGGCTGTTGCTAAGTCCTCACGGTGTACAGGTGAAGCAGGTTTAGGCAACAGGATGGAGAGGGCATGGCGCCAAAACTCTGAGTTCCGTGTCTGGCTCAGACTTTTGCAAACAGCTGGAAAATCTGCATGATAGTCAAGGCCAGTACCTTGGCTGATGCGTTCATATGCTCATACTTCTCAGCAGGGTATAGTTTCATTATACATTATAGGATATATAAAAAACATTATTAAACAGCTTAAGTAACTGGCCGGAAGACAAACACTTTCCCCTTTTTCAATGGTAAGAAACTTTCCTGCCCACTTCCAATGGTGCTACCCAGCTGCCCAGCATCCGCAGAAGGCATAAACAGCTCGGCCACGATTTGTCCATGGAAAGATCTGCTGCGAGGAGAAAGGCATCGAGGTCTCGTTGAAGGTTGGCATCGTTCATCACTGTCAGCACGGTGGTTGCCACTTGCCATAGCTGAGTTGTTTGGGAATTCCGAAGGGTTTGAAAATAGTTGTTGTAGCCAAGTGGGGTATGCTCCAAACCAGCAAGCCTCATCTTCAACAAAAGACCTGAAGAAATGCGCCACTCAGAAGATGCAAAGAGAAGGGTGTTGTAGTTCCCTGAATCTGGTGATATCTGTGAACTTCGAAGACTGGCAGCAAAAAGCTCCAAGGATTTCGGCCACCGATGATTGTCATCGTAGCCAGCCTCACCCATAGCTGCAGTGATGCTGGTGCTCAAGAACTGTGCATTGGGACGGATGCCACTTGCATGTGTGTCTTCATTGATTTTCATCGACTGCTGCCAGGTAGACATGAACTTCATCAAAGCACTTCTGGAAATCAAATCCATCTGTAGTTGTAGGCCTGACATCTTCTGAAGCAAATTCAATGACCTGGCCCAATTCTCTGAGAAAGCTGCACCAAAACTCACTTGGCTGTAAGGAATACTCAGCTGTTGCATCACAGTAAATACATGTGAAGCCAATGACCAACTGGATGCAACTGCGGTGACCATGGAATTCATCAAAATCGTGTTGCTTTGCAGAGACTTCTGCAACATCCTTCCGAAAAGTCCCAAGGCCACGAGCCATGGTGCCTGACAAACTGTTCGAAAGCGAGAGCTTTGCTGTGCAGAACATGTGCGAATAAAGGAATTATCCAGGATTCAACCAAGGATTCAATGATGAAGTGATGTCCTCAATGGCAGCTGGATGCCTGCTTCCACTCAAACAGATCAAGCACACTACTTACTTCACATGAAGCTGCAACATGCAATTTGCCCTGGCCTCTGCTGTGAGTTGGTCCGTACCTCAGCATCAATATCTGACTCCGCTGAAATCTTCGACTTTGAAGGCTTAAACCCAAACTTGATGGATCGCACGAGTGGTTTTTCCAGGTGTGCTTTTCACCAAATCTTCAAGAGTTCTACCACTTCTACCTTCCATGTTTTGCTTTTCTTCCAACATGCTTCCAGTGTCAACATGGCAGCGCAATTGGGTCTGCAGCTGGGTAACTCTTCTGACTCTTGGCACATCGGTTGATGGCTCCGCCGTAGTTGATCTGATCCGTTCGTAGATCCATCTGCTCTGCGGCGTGGAGAAGGTGAACAGCATGGTGCCATAGCATGGATGACATGGCCTGGGTGAGGGAACACATTGGGGGAGATGCCAATGGTGAGGTTTTGGACGGATTTTTCTCACACACAAATATACACTGGTGATGAGGTTTATACACTGATGATGAAGGGGAAAACTAGTTAATTAAAACTAAGATTTCAACGATTTCACCACAGAGTTTGGAAGAATCATGTGCGGTCGCGGTGCGGCGCTCAAGTGCACTGCATTTGCCAAGCGATTTTGTTGTAGGCATTGGAGCACTTGCAAAGCTTCTGAGAGGTCGGAGCATCCTGAGAATGCATGAGTCGGGACTCTGCAGGTTCGCAACAATTGAGATTTGAGCGAAGATGACAGCTACAAAGTTTGCCAAGACAGTAAGATATACAGTAACGGAAGACCAACAGTCTCTATCTATGAGGTACACTCAGTTGAAGAAACTGGCCCGCACATTGTCTTTGCAACTTGACTAATCTTCTTCTGCAAAGTTTCTAATCAATATTGTCAGTACCAAACCGTTGTTTTGTGGGGCTTTATCACTTAATCAAAAGCCTTTGGCGCCCATTTCTGAGCGAAGCTTCGCTTCAAAACAGAGCTTGCAGCCCGTGGGTTTTGGGCCCAGGATCCAGGATCCGCATGTATTGCCTGCGATGGGAAGTGAAATCGATGACGGTGCTAGTCAGTTCCCTATTCGGTAGTGCCCCAACACTGCTCAACGAAATATGATGAGATATGTATAATATATAGTTTGTTCAGACAGAAATAATGCCTTATGTGAATATACATGATTCATACTGCATAGTTTTCGTTCACTGAGCTACTTAAATAAAACAACAAAGACTTACTCTTCAGCTGGCTGACAAGCGATGAATCCATTCCCTTCCGATCTCTGCCCAGACATGTTCGTCCATGGACCCCATTCGGCTCCAGATTTTGAGCCAAAAACTGCCGATTTGGTATCACCAAAACCGTTTGTTTCCCAGATTGGTTATACTTTTGGTTGATTTGACATTTTTGAAGCATCATATCTGCCATTGAGTTTGGCCATTTGGGGGCACTTTTTCAGCTTTTGGGCGCCAGGCATCACCGTTCTCGTGTGGAACCTTGGAGGTTGGTGGGATAGCCATCCCAGATGCATCTGCATGAATGAAATTCATCCGACTTAGCTGATGGATTTGAATATGGATTCCAAGTCCTACAAGAAAACAAGTTCCGTCCAAAGGCTCTCAATGACTCAAGTCAAATAGAGGATATTGTATTCTATACATTAGGTCGTGTACATCATATTGTCTGTGCAGTTTTATCGTTGGTTTCAAGAATGGTACCAAATCACTGAGAGTGCTGCTGTGTGGACTGCAAACCATGCTGTGGGTCTGCCTCAAAGCGCTTTGAATTTGCTCTGAAATGCTGGGATGGGGGGGAGCCATCAAAAGCGAGCAACAATACCACCATTAACAGCTTGGCTAGTCTCATGATGTAACCATCAATAATGCTAATTGTGATATCATTTGATATCATTCTGATGATGATGATGATGATGATGGTGATGCTGATGATTGCTACATATTGCTATATTTCAGCAATAAATGTCATGGTTACCAAACATTGCCATCATCCTCCCTATAGGAATATCTCACGATGGTGATCATAATGCCCATCTCTGAGAAGCCAACAGCCACTGCGGGGCAAGGAACTATATGTAAGCTTCAAACGGCCGCAGTTGATACAGCTGTGAAATTCTCGGACTTGAAAAACACAAACATAATACACGCGCTAAATAAACCAGGAAAATTGGGATGGAAGCACATTCTTTGGGGCATTCTATCTGGCATATCTTCTGACATTCTATCTGGCATCTCTTCTGATATTCTTTCTGGTGGCATCTCTTCTGACATTCTACCTGGCATCTCTTCTGACATTCTTTCTGGCATCTCTTCTGACATTCTACCTGGCATTCTATCTGGCATTCTGTCTGGCATCTCTTCTGACATTCTTTCTGGCATTCTATCTGGAATCTCTTCTGAAATTCTATTTGGAATCTCTTCTGACATTCTATCTGGCATTCTGTCTGGCATATCTTCTGACATTCTATCTGGCATCTCTTCTGACATTCTACCTGGCATTCCATCTGGCATATCTTCTGGCATATCTTCTGACATTCTTTCTGGCATATCTTCTGACATTCTATCTGACATCTCTTCTGACAGTCTTTCTGGCATTCTGTCTGGCATTCTGTCTGGCATCTCTTCTGACATTCTTTCTGGCATTCTATCTGGCATATCTTCTGACATTCTATCTGGCATCTGTTCTGACATTTCTTCTGGCATTGTATCTGGCATATCTTCTGACATTCTATCTGGCATCTCTTCCGACATTCTACCTGGCATTCTATCTGGCATCTCTTCTGACACTCTATCTGGCATATCTTCTGACATTCTATCTGGCATATCTTGTGATATTCTATCTGGCATTCTATCTGGCATCTCTTCTGACATTCTTTCTGGCATATCTTCTGGCATTCTATTTGGCATCTCTTCTGACATTCTACCTGGCATTCCATCTGGCATATCTTCTAACATTCTTTCTGGTATATCTTCTGACATTCTATCTGGCATCTCTTCTGACAGTCTTGCTGGCAGCCTATCTGGCATTCTATCTGGCACCTCTTCTGACATTCTATCTGGAATTCTGTCTGGCATTTCTTCTAACATTTTTTCTGGCATTCTATCTGGCATATCTTCTGACATTCTATCTGGCATCTCTTCTGACATTTCTTCTGGCATTGTATCTGGCATATCTTCTGGCATTTTATCTGGCATATCTTCTGACATTCTACCTGGCGGCTCTTCTGACATTCTATCTGGCATCTCTTCTGACATTCTTTCTGGCATATCTTCTGACATTCTATCTGGCACCTCTGCTGACATTCTACCTGGCATTCCATCTGGCATATCTTCTAACATTCTTTCTGGTATATCTTCAGACATTCTATCTGGCATCTCTTCTGACAGTCTTGCTGGCAGTCTATCTGGCATTCTATCTGGCACCTCTTCTGACATTCTATCTGGCATCTCTTCTGACATTTCTTCTGGCATTGTATCTGACATATCTTCTGGCATTTTATCTGGCATATCTTCTGACATTCTTTCTGACATTCTATCTGGCATCTCTTCTGACATTCTTTCTGGCATATCTTCTGGCATTTTATCTGGCATATCTTCTGGCATTTTATCTGGCATATCTTCTGACATTCTTTCTGGCATCTCTTCTGACATTCTTTCTGGTGGCATATCTTCTGACATTCTACCTGGAATCTCTTCTGAAATTCTATTTGGAATCTCTTCTGACATTCTTTCTGGCATTCTACCTGGCATATCTTCTGGCATTTTATCTGGCATATCTTCTGGCATTTTATCTGGCATATCTTCTGACATTCTACCTGGCATTCTATCTGGCATCTCTTCTGACATTCTTTCTGGCGTATCTTCTGGCATTTTATCTGGCATATCTTCTGGCATTTTATCTGGCATATCTTCTGACATTCTTTCTGGCATTCTATCTGGAATCTCTTCTGAAATTCTATTTGGAATCTCTTCTGACATTCTTTCTGACATTCTTTCTGGCGTATCTTCTGGCCTTTTTGTCTGGCATATCTTCTGGCATTTTATCTGGCATATCTTCTGACATTCTTTCTGGCATTCTATCTGGCATATCTTCTGACATTCTACCTGGCATCTCTTCTGACATTCTATCTGGCATCTCTTCTGACATTCTTTCTGGCATCTCTTCTGACATTCTTTCTGGCATTCTATCTAGCATATCTCGGTTCGGGTCCAGCAGTGCCCTCTGCGATCTGGAGCTCGCCTGTAGGGGAAATCCGAACCGAACCCGACGAGTGCACCTCCATCTTTCAAACTGGCTTGCTCCAACAAGATAAAATATTAGACCACGCGCCACGCGCCCCATTGATTTTTTAAACCTTAGCAAACTGTTCGCTCAAGCCCAAACAAGCAATCTGCAATCTCGCGGAGTGGTCGGAAACAGTTTGACATAGCACTACACGAGGCTGCAACTTCAGAACATTCCATCTGCATCGGTAGATTGCTATGCGCTCGCGAGTTTTGGTGTCATGGTTCCGTCTGGGCTTAGCCTGAGAATCGCACGCACAAGTGTCGACCCACAACTCTTGCAGATCAAAAAAAGTAAGTCTTTTCCTTTGCAGACTGAATTTGTCAAGCGCCGGTTTCATGCTTGACAAACCTGGTCCACTCACGTCTTGTCCAGCATTGCCGAGTAATTTGCTGTCAAGACCTCACATAACCTACTTCAGCTTCTTTCCTAAGCCCTTCCGCTTTTTCTATCGGGAGGAGTTCGGCAACATGGACAACATCAGCAGGGTTGTCCAGGAGAGAAGCGGACAGATCAACCCAGGATTTGAACANCGGGAGGAGTTCGGCAACATGGACAACATCAGCAGGGTTGTCCAGGAGAGAAGCGGACAGATCAACCCAGGATTTGAACACAAATGGCAGGCTTTCAGCACGTACAGTAAATGGGGCACACAGAAACACCGCAGCCACCTTCACATATAGTATATAGTCAAGCCAGCACTTGTAACGGTATGATCTTCAACCAGTAAGGGATGATAATGAGGCAGACGTGGCGTAGTCCCAGACTCTTCCCTTGGACAAATGCAGCTCAATTATACGAGCATGTCGCTACTTGTCAATAAGCCACGGAGNGATGCAAGAACGACGAGTTGCTGGGCAAGTGCCTGCTGGACAAATAGCCACCCCTGTGACCTCAAATTCTTCCAGCTGCTGGCAAAGACGTCTGAGGAATCCGCTTAAATGACGATGCTAGCAAGCTCAGTTTTGGCACTGTCCTGTGAGCTAGCTGACACTGTGGCACCGCCTAGGGGAGGTCTGACGAGAAAACATGNCCGCTTAAATGACGATGCTAGCAAGCTCAGTTTTGGCACTGTCCTGTGAGCTAGCTGACACTGTGGCACCGCCTAGGGGAGGTCTGACGAGAAAACATGAGAAAACAATTGGGATGGCACCNGGGCAAGTGCCTGCTGGACAAATAGCCACCCCTGTGACCTCAAATTCTTCCAGCTGCTGGCAAAGACGTCTGAGGAACCCGCTTAAATGACGATGCTAGCAAGCTCAGTTTTGGCACTGTCCTGTGAGCTAGCTGACACTGTGGCACCGCCTAGGGGAGGTCTGACGAGAAAACATG
>BGPT01001625.1:42470-70416 GCA_003297045.1 Symbiodinium sp. clade C Y103 | reverse complement strand
CATGAAATGGGATGCCAAAGACAAACTGGATGGCGAACACAAAGTGAAAGAAAAAGTGCTAAACCAGTGATAACGAACACAAACGGTGTGATCGAGCATCAATCCTCCCAAACAGGGGCCCGGTGCGGGCGGGTTGCTTGAGCGGGACAGCAGAATGGCTAAACTCTCAAGCACTTCCAATCTTCCCGTGCCATCACTTCCAGATTTCATGTGCTTGATTCTGCTCGCATACTTTTCTCAAGGCGTTCTCTGCTCAGTGCTGGCGACACGAACTGGTGTACATGTGCTCAATGATCTGCTATCTGCTCATACCTGACAGTTTGAGTTGCGGCACTGGATCAGCAAGGTGCAATGAGCATCGTTCCAATTGCACTGCAAACTTGCCAAAGATAAACATCATGAAATGGGATGCCAAACATGAAATGGGATGCCAAAGACAAACTGGATGGCGAACACAAAGTGAAAGAAAAAGTGCTAAACCAGTGATAACGAACACAAACGGTGTGATCGAGCATTGCATCAATCCTCCCAAATCATTTTCCCAAACCAGAAATGTTCTCAAAGAGTGGGGGGTTAATAATGGGTAGGGGCAGTCAATGCGAATGCCAGGTGTTTGCACAGCTGAGCAGGGTAGGGTTGCGCAATACGTGTCCATGGAACGCCTTGATGGTTGGAACCTGTCAATTGAAAGTGTTTCTTCTGGGTGCGACTGCCAATGCCCTTGCCTTGGCACAGTCGCCCGATGCGGGCCACATCCTGAGAGTCAAGATTGCCGCACAAAAACTTTGTGCGCTTTCTCCACATGGTGCCAAACTGACAAAAATCTGCGAAAACCACTGTGCAACATGAAGAGGCTTCCAACTTTTTGAGCTGCGGCAAGAGCCAGCACTTGGAGCTGGCTGGATTTTCTAGGATCCAAGGAATGCGGTGTACATTTAACCATTTGATAATTTGAATGGCTGCACGGAAACAAGCATTCCCCGTTTCCACCCGCAGTGTGTCAGCTGGTGACAAAAAGTGTCTAGGAAGCCCCCAAGGGAATTGCTGGTTGCGGATAACACAAGTTCTGTCTCTGGCAACTGAAAAACTGAAGCAAGGTGGAGCTAACATGACAGCTAACAATAGCCGCTGCTGAATGTCACGCTTCAGCTTGCGCAAAACTGAAGGCCTTGTGAGATCAAACTGTGGTCCTCGCGATAGCTCCCATTCTTTGGCAGCATATCCAAGCTGTCTGCACTGATGGGCCACGCCGCCATGACCTGAGAACAAATCAGCAACGTATTGGCCCTTCAGGCCTTTGGCAGTGAAGGCAGTCTTGGAGCGCTGGCCTGGCCCAACATCACTTCCACGAGATGTGATTCGGCGGCCAGGCAATGCTGTTGCAAGATCACTGGGAGCATCTGAAAGTTTGCTGCCAATCTTCCTGACTTCTCGTATCTGGCCACACTCTTGTGTGACTTCCACCTTCCTCGTTTCTGGACTTCTAGAAGGGATCGGGAGTTTCGGCTTCGATCGATACTCGGACCGGAGTGCCGAAGCTGATATGGGGTAATGTCGATGCCCATTTGCTTGGCAATCTGGCCGAAGACTTTGGCAAACTGACCATAGTCGAAGTCCCAAAGCATCTGGTTGCTCGGCCGGCTGGTCAGCTGACGCATCAGCGGCGCAGCCCAGGGCCTGAGATAGGCTGAGTCGAGGACAAGAGAGTCGTCGAAAGTCCCCGTCTTTGATCGAGCAGGATGCTCCTCGGGGTTCAGCAGCAAGCACCAGTCCTCTGTCACGGACGGCGCAGGTCGGACCAATGAAAACACTCGGCACCTCAAGAGCTCGCTCGGCCTGGAGTAAGAAGACAGCCCCAGCATGGTAAAAAGCGCCATCTGCAGCTGGCCCAGTCGCTTCATCTCGCTGGCCACTGCGCACCACACCGCCAGTGGCCATGCCCTGCGGGAGGTGCCTGGGCTCAATCTTCTCCAGCCCTTCAAAGCCCGATAGGTCCGAGGCAGTTTCTGTGACCCATACCGGCTGAAGTCCGGGTTTTGATGCATGAACGAAGCTAAAATCTTCTCTCCCCTGTGAGCTGGATGGCCCTCCAGAAAGAGATGGTTGAAATAGGCATTGATGCCCACATCCTTCTGGGCAGATGTGGCAAAGGTGAGCCTGCGACTCGTGATGAATGCCTGCAGCTCCCCAGACTGCTGGTTGTAGTACTGCTCGGACTTGGCGCTGATGGCTTTGCGCTCTAACAGGCTCAGGTTTTGGGGCTCCGACTGCATCATCTCGTCGACGTACTTCTTCAGGCGCTTTTTGCTGCGCCTTGCCAACATCTGCTGTCGCCGATTGTGAGTCACTTTCTCCTCTGACGATGAGGTGCTGTCTTCGCTTTCGGAAAGTCTCCTCTTCTGACGGGATGCCTCTCTCTCGGGCACTTCCTCCAACTTGATCCGCTCGGTACCGCGAGGCTGCAGTAGCTTGGATGCCGTTGGAGGCTTGTCTAGAAAACAGGTTCTGGCTTTGAAGCTTGCCGCTGGAGCTGCCTTCTGGCGAGGTATGTCCAAAGTTCGGGATCGAGAGGGACGGTTGGACGTCCGAGGAATGGGTGGAGTCAACATGGAAACTCTCTTTGGCCCCATTGCATGAGCCGGAGGTGTGCAAAGCTATGCGATTTGGAAGTTGACCATGCCTACGGTAAACAGCATCAAACACCCGACTAGGCTCATCTGCTGGGTTGATCTCTGACGGGATCCAACGAACTGAAAATGAAAGGTTGCAACCAATGGCATAAGAGCAGAACTTGCGGATTTGTCTAAGCATCCTGTAATTCCTACTCCTACATCTGTCAAAGGCCAATGCTGCGCTCATTGAATCAACCAACAGCAACTGTCTGGAGTCAAAGGCACTGCAATCGTGCACCACTGCTTCCATGGACTTTACCAGGGCCCTGGCCTCCAGATGCACTATGTGTTCAGATCTCTTCCAGCGGTCCTGACGGACAACTCGCCAGTCTGAGTTTTTGAGTTGTTGAGCTGGCACCTCTGGGAAATCTGAGTCAAGCTGCCAACCCGACGCCTCAAGGTACTCTTCATCATCAATCTCGCCGGCAATCCACCGCCCGGTCACCTCATCACGGATAAACCCGGCAGCCGACAGCGCAGATTCCCTGGCATTATGTCCACCAGATCGTTTGAAACGATCCCTTTCACTGCACCTACCTATCTCCGCGGATGATGAGGACTTCCAACTGGCGTGACAGACCCCATACCCGTCTTCACTAGCATCCGAAACCATGACACTACTGCTCCAAGGCCGCGACCAATCGGCTTTGAGCGCCGGCATCAGGCCAGCAAAAGCCCTGAGTTCAGCCGCAACACTAGGCCAAAGCATCACTGAAGTGTTGTAGTTTGACTTGATGAACTTGTACACATTGTGAAAAATGCTCAAAGTGCAGCGATTCACCAGGCCACAGTAAGTACAGTGACCAACCACAATCTCCAACGCCCGGCCTGTGCACCGACCTCTTCGAAGCAGGTGCCGGATTCCTTGACGAACCCGATGAAACCTGGCCGGGGCAACACGGGTGAAAAGGTTCTTGCCATCCATCTCAATTCCCAAGGCGGTGATTGTATCATGCTGGATCTCGCCTGGGTGCAACAGCAAGTTTTTCTCTGTGAACTGCTTGGTCAGCTCTCTCAGCCCCTGATCAACACAGACTGGATCACCACTAAGAACCCCAAGGTTATCAACATACACATAGTGCTTCATTGCTCCAGGGGCCTGCGCGGAAAAAACCGCTGGGCCACCTCTGTCGTTGATCAGGCTTGAATCTCTCAGTGACGGCACCACCTGCATCAGTTGCTCACTGATCTTCTGAGCAAAATACAGAGACCAGCTGAAACCCATGCATAAAGAACCAGGCATAGGATAAACCAAATCACTAGATCGAAGCACCTGCCCTTCCAGCTCCTGACCGGTGAGACCCACATGACGAGCCTCAATTGGCATGAAACAAAAGTACTTCGACAACCACCGTGGCTGCCTGATGCGGTGAAAGCAGTCTTTCACATCCGAGAGCCCAACATGCAAACCAAAAGAAGCTTCAGTGTCCAGTCCATGGTAGTTGCACTCCTCACCAAAATCGATCTCAATCTTTGAAAACGTTTCAGCCGTGGCGAGCGCAACACCGGGTGCATCACGGAAAATAGCATTAGCAGGCCTTGCATCAACTATCATCCTTATTTTCTGCCTGTCGCTTTTCCAAACAAAGAACACCCCGGCATGCTGTGAAGGGGACAAAGTAAAGCCTAGATACCCCACATCATTAAGTCTACGAATGAACTTACGATAGTTGCGAGGACAATTCTTTAAAGCAGGATCCCAGTACGGAGACACTTCTGAGTCCTGAGTCACCTGATCACCAGGTCGTAACATGCGCTCTTGCTCCTCCAGGTATCGACGGTCCTCATCGGCCAGCAAATCCAAAGCCGCTGGTGCCGTGGACAAATCGCTGGGCAATGAAATGAGCTCGAGTTTGAAGGGCGCGAGAGAAGCTGGAGTGGAAGGCTCACAGTAGCCATCCATCCCATGGAGCAGCTCCTTGTAGGCTGCCTCCTGCGACGGCATGCAACTCAGTGGACCTAAGTTGCCCGCCAGCCCAACCAACTCCTCCAATCGCTTCAGCACCCGAAGCTGCAGTGGCGAAGGGGGCAAAGTCGGCTGGGCATCAAAGTCGCCCACATGCATCCAATTCAGAGACGAAACCATCTCAAAAAGGTCTTGCCGGCTTTTCACACGCCGAGCCAATCTCTGGCTACATCCTCGGCTAAGACCACCAATCATCTTCAATGGCGGCGGCCTGGGCAGAGGAAAAAGGGCATGAAACGCACCAGCATCAAGACTATCAAAAGGTCCAGGCATAGCTGAGGGAAGAGGCATTGGACCAAGTGACCTCCCCCTCTCCTCTCTTTTCATGAGGTTGACGGCGGCTCCAGCCCTTTGCCTCTCGCACGGCGTTTGGGCTTGGGATTGCCGCCTCCTGGTAAGTTGCCATCAGCCGCAGCTGCAGCCGCTTCCTCTGTTGAAGCTGAACTTTTTCGGAGCTCCTTCATGCGATTGCGTGCCTGGAAGAGCTCCACTTCCTCTTTCCCCTTTCTTGCAGCCCAACTCTTGAGCTGCGGCATCACCAAGTCTTCAGGTCCAACGTACCCGGTAAACAACTTTGCGTTTCCCCAATCAGGGGAAGCTGCACCGCCCTGGGCGTAGGCGTCGACTATGCATTGGACCCTCCTGGCGGCTGTCTCCATGGAGGCGAGGACTGGAAGGTTCAACTGATCATAGCATCCAGCATGGTGGAAGATCTCCAACAAGCATCGCAACTCATGTTTCACTCTGTCTTGATCAGCAATTCCTTTCTGCCTACACCACAGCTCCAACCACTGCTTCGGATCACCCCCATATTTGTAGAAGTGCTTCAACAAATGATGGACCGTCGCTGGCCCAGAATGAGGCCAATCCTCGTAATGGTATTCCACACATTCTTGCACCACCACCCGCCACTCTTTGTAGCGGGTGCCCTGCGCATCGAAATCAACAAACAAGGTGCGCGCATCACCACTGGCCTCGTCTGCGGTTTCCTTCTTGGAGTCCACCACAGGTTCAAGAGGCCGAGCAGGGCTTGGACGCCGCGACTCTAAAAACGCAGGGGAAGCTTCCACACCTACCAGCTCAACCTTCGCCCAACCACTCGCTGTCTTCACCAATCCAGTGCGGCCGTCAACCATGATGTCCTTGTCGGGGTTGACCTCAACGGTCTGGCCAAATTCGAGCTTGTCAATCTTCTCAAGAACGATCCAGACATGGTCCTCACCAGGTGGCACAATAGGCTTCACAACAACACCACTGGGCAACTGACCTGCTCGCTGGAGCACACCATGACCCTTACCAGTGATGCGGCGAGAAGCCAGAAGCGCCATGTCTCCAAGAAAGTCCTCACAAGACTGAAGCACCCCCTTAACATCAACGACATGCTCCGGCCTCCATTCACTGTCAAAGGCATCATCTTTGAGCCCTTCACGAAAGGCCTGCCTGATGTATGACCTCAGGCTGTCATCTGTGGAGATCGGATCGGAGAAACGGTAAGCTCTGCCCCCGACCCTGCTCCAGTACTTGAAGTCCTGGCCCTTCACCTTGACACGCGATGGCCCATCCTCCCCACTCATCCTCAAATCCTCTGCGTACATATCCAAGTCTGGGGTGAGAATGAACCAACAGCCTGGCCCATGTCGCCACAACAACAATCTTTCATGCCATACCACATCGTCAGCGTAGTAGACGGCGAGGGTCTGGCCAGGCAAGAGGTTCGCTAATGACGCCATGCCCACGTCGCCGATGGTGAGGCGAAACAGGTGAGATAGAAGAGCCCTTGCACCAGCAAACAAATGAGGCACCTACGGCGCCGATCACTCCTCCAAGGCCTAAAATGGATCCAGCCCAATCTTCAAATGAACAGTAGCAAGAGCAATGGCACTCGGTGCCAACCAGCACCTCAGGAGGATCAGCGCGATGCACGCTGGCTGGAAAGGGCTTAAGGCCCACCTGGAGAGCCTGGGTCACCAGAGCAAGCAACACGGACTCCCAACGCATGGCGTGCCTACACAATTTGCTTGAGCGGGACAGCAGAATGGCTAAACTCTCAAGCACTTCCAATCTTCCCGTGCCATCACTTTCCATGCACATACGACTGCAGGAATCACGGTCTGGAGCACCAAGTGTGCCTTTCCTTTGCTCAAACCAAAGCCTTTGAGATTCTTCGAGCTTGCCGGCAGTCACAGGAAGCCCTTCATTCCAAGCAACCGCAATTTCATAATTTCCGAGTCCATCCTAGTCCTTTATAGGCCGTCACCGACGCTTTTCCCGACACAAATAAAAACGAAATCACCCTGTGCCAATTCAACTGCACGCACCATCCAACAGCGGCTGGTCACTCACGAACTTTGGCGCACAACGACAAGCATGGACTTCTTGGTTTGTCTTGCTTGCGATATTATGCTATGATATCTGCTCCTGCTAGCGGAGCAGTGCTTGTAGGCCACAGTAGGAATCTTGGCCCCTTCATGCTGGAGCTGCAACAAAGTCAAAACCACCACATTACCAACACCACTCTCTTTTGATGCTACCAAACCTCTGTGAGAAGCCNGGAATCTTGGCCCCTTCATGCTGGAGCTGCAACAAAGTCAAAACCACCACATTACCAACACCACTCTCTTTTGATGCTACCAAACCTCTGTGAGAAGCCGTGGGCCAGATACTTCGACATGCGCAAAACATGCGTCATTTAAGTGCACGCCCAAGCTCCGCCAACAAATTCACAAGCAACGTCATGTAAAAACTGGATAGTGCTTGAACCAATTGAACTGGTAGGACGATCTAGAACAGGCATGAATTNCCAACAAATTCACAAGCAACGTCATGTAAAAACTGGATAGTGCTTGAACCAATTGAACTGGTAGGACGATCTAGAACAGGCATGAATTGGTTTGGTGGCCCTTGGCAGCATGGCTTGTTCAAACATTTCACCTCATGGCAATGCATCGTGCCACCCAAAAGTTGTGAGCGTTCTCACTACCTGGGCTTGCAGCTGGAAATGTGAACAGTGAGCCTTGGACGGGGCCTGCTCTTTTTTCTGAAGGTGTGATCTGAGTTAACTTCAGCTTGTTCACAAATTTCAAAAACACGTCAACAACATCGCATGGTGTCAGGGGTCCTTTCCACACAAAATCAGACCGCGTTTCTGCGCATCCTTGCAGCCAAACTGGTTGCCCCTTGATATAAACTTGAACAGCCGATTCCATGTCAATCTGGAAAGGTGCTTCACAGTGCTGCGCCAGCAAGAGCAGGTGTGCGTCTGTCCCCTTAGAACATACTTGTTTGCTGAAGCTTGTGTGTTGCAATCCAAACTCTTACGAGAAGAGGAGTTCCTGCAAGTCGACTGAAAGAACCCTGGCCAAATAGAGGCTGGCATCCAAAGCTGTTGCGTGACATCGAAGGGAGCATAAACGGGAAAGAAGTGCGCCATGCACCATGGCCAGAAGGCCGGCGTGATGGTTTTCTGAAACTTGCATCAAACATCAATCTCATCGCGAGCAAAGGGTAACACTGAAGAACGAGGCATGTTCCGATGGCATCAACTTCTTCCGAGCTGCTGGTACAAAGGTTCCAGAAACTTGCTTGAACGGCTGGGCCAGCAAGCTCAGTTTCGGCACCATCCATGAGCTGCTTGATGTTGTGGCACCGCCTAGTGACGACATGATACTTTTTGGTATGGAACGTGACGAGAAAACCATTCGGGTGGCAAACCCCAGTTTTAAGCTTGCATAATCGTCATACGCATTGCTCCTGTCGACATCTAGCCATCTGCCACTCTTGCAAGCGAAGGACGACGACAACTAAGTCCACGCGCATAAAACTGCAGGAATGACAAACTTAAACCCTTGGTCTAGAGCAGCAAGTGCACCTTGGGCAAACATGCCAAACCCAAGCCTCTGAGCCGGTGGGCAATCACCTGGAGCCTGTCATCGCACACAACCGCAGCTGGCTAGTCCATCCTAGTCCTTTAAAAGGCTGTCACCGACGCTTTTCCCGACACAAATAAAAACGAAATCACCCTGTGCCACTTCGACTGCACCCACCATCCAACAGCGGCTGGTCACTCATGAACTTTGGCGCACAACGAATAGCATCGACTTCACTGCTTGGTTTTTCTTGCTTGCGATATTATGCAATGATATCTGCTCCTGCTAGCGGAGCAGTGCTTGTAGGCCACAGTAGGAATCTTGGCACCCTCATGCTGGAGCTGCAACCAATTCAAAACCACCACATTACCAACACCACTCTCTTTTGATGCTAACAAACCTCTGTGAGAAGCCGTGGGCCAGATACTTCGACATGCGCAAAACATGCGTCATTTAAGTGCACACCCAAGCTCCGCCAACAAATTCACAAGCAACGTCATGTAAAAACTGGATAGTGCTTGAACCAATTGAACTGGTAGGACGATCTAGAACAGGCATGAATTNCCAACAAATTCACAAGCAACGTCATGTAAAAACTGGATAGTGCTTGAACCAATTGAACTGGTAGGACGATCTAGAACAGGCATGAATTGGTTTGGTGGCAGCCCTTGCCGAATTTCACGGGCTCAGTGGGGTGTGCTTGGGCTCGGGGCGTGTTTTTTTTTTTTTCTGAAGGGGTGATCTGAACTAGTTTGGGAACTTCAGCTTGTTCACAAATTTCAAAAACATGTCAACCACATCGCATGGTGTCAGGGGTCCTTTCCACATGAAATCACACCGCGTTTCTGTGCATCCTTGTGTTAGCAACATGCACTGTTGATTCCATGCCAATCTCTCTCTCCCTCGGTCTTGTGAATATGTGAAGCACTTCTGCTTGCAGTCGAAACCAGCTCCTGTGAGCCCCGGACAGGCGATGAATCTGGTTGGGTGCATGGGGCTATCCGGATTGGTACTGGTACCGTGCGGAGACAGTTTTCATCAGCTGTCTTCCCAGGCAGTTTCCTTGGACGCCCGGCAACTCAACACTCTGGGACACAACCAAGGCAACGCAGACCCAACAATGCAGACTTGACTCATTTGCAGGAACCTTGAAAAGGGCAAAGTGGATCATGCACCTTTCGGCTTCACCAGCGACCTTGTGACTTACGAGAGTTGAAAGCGCTTCCTTTCCATCCTTTCCAGTTCTTCAGGCTTCCTGCTAGAAGCTTCAAGTATTGTTAGCCGCTTTCACAGACATCTGGACATGTTGTTTCTCCCATTTCTCTCTGACAAGTCAATTTGTCAATGAATCACAGATGTCACTGGCAACTAGATCAAATCCCTGGGAAAGGGAGTACTGGGTTTGGGACACAAGTGGCTTCAGCACTTTGCTCAAACCATTCCTCACTTTCCAAGAACCATGGCCAAATAGAGGCTGGCATCCAAAGCTGTCGCGTGACATCGAAAGGAACATAAACTGGAAAGAAGTGGGAGCCGGCTTCCGCCCACCGTCTGCGACGCGTAGTGGATGAGGGAAGTGAGTGAAGTGCGCCATGCGCCATGGCCAGAAGGCCGGCGTGATGGTTTTCTAAAACTTGCATCAAACATCAATCTCATCGCGAGCAAAGGGTAACACCGAAGAACGAGGCATGTTCCGATGGCATCAACTTCTTCCGAGCTGCTGCTAAGGATGTCCCAGAAATTTGCTGGAACGGCTGTTCCAGCAAGCTCAGTTTCGGCACCCCCCATGAGCCGATTGAGGTTGTGGTACTGCCTAGTGTCGACCCACAACTCTTGCAGACCAAAAAAGTAAGTCGTTTCCTTGGCAGACTGAATTCGTCAAGCGCCGGTTTCATGCTTGACAAACCTGGTCCACTCACGTCTTGTCCAGCATTGCCGAGTAATTTGCTGTCAAGACCGCACAGAACCTACTTCAGCTTCTTTCCTAGGCCCTTCCGCTTTTTCTATCGGGAGGAGTTGGACAACATGGACATCAGCAGGGTTGTCCAGGAGAGAAGCGGACAGACCAACCCAGGATTTGAACACAAATGGCAGGCTTTCAGCACGTACAGTATATGGGGCACACAGAAACACCGCAGCCACCTTCACATATAGTATATAGTCAAGTAAGCACTTGTAAGGGTATAATCTTCAACCAGTAAGTGATGATGATGCGGCATACGTGGCGTAGTCCCAGACTCTTCTCTTGTCAATGAAGCCAGCGCGGGGACAAATGCGCATGAAGGTAGCAGCCGCCAAGATGTTTGCGAAACACAGTTCCTCCACCGGCTGAGTCTGGCTACGTCAGCAATGCAAATCTGGCGAGCAAGCCAGCACGGACAGCTCTTTGTGGCCCCGAATTCACGAATACACACCGAAAAGAAAGATCCTGTTCGACCACTTTGTTACCTTGCCAGGTTCCAGAAAGCTGACAGTTTCGCACGAAGGGCTGTATTCCAAGCAGGGTGCTGCTCTCAACATGAGAAGGCTTTGGCCAGGTTTTCGAGTATTTGAACGCTTGAAAGCACTTGAGAACTATACAAACTACTGATAACTGCGGAAGAGGCACTAACAGCTGCACTAGAGTTTTGCAACCAGAGGCGCAACAGCCGCGTTCTGTCTTGGTCTCTTCCACAAGACTTCTTGCAGTCACAAACTCAAGTCTCTGAAAGACACACAATATATAAGTCTTGGATTGATGAATTGTAGCCTCCAACTTCACGAAAGCCGAGCAGGCATCACTCGACAAGCATGAACACAAACGAAAAGCACTCTGCCTCATAGATGCAAGCTGGCTGTCAATGGTGGAACTGGGAGAAAAACCCTGGCTGTATCGGGTCTTTGCACAAGACCCTGCTTCGGGAGCAGTCCTCATGCTTGACATTCTTCAGGCTAGTGCCTATTCAAAGGCGCCGTGCTCTTGGCTACAAGACTGTTTGATGCATGTTGATACGCAAAGACATGCAAAGACCACACTGCCAGGAAGATTTCCACAGCTTCTTTTGAGCAAACCTTGTGATTCTGTTGACGGCCGCTTGCTTCAGCCTATGGCTGTGTGAGACGCGGAGAGCTCTTGATAGCCTTGAGCTCACGAACGTGCACTGAAGAACCTTACGTGGATATATGGCCAAAACATTTGATGCAGTCAAAGAGGCACGTTGGGCAGAAACGCCTGTGCCTGATAGCCTTCAGTATGGCTGTAAGGCTTGGAAGAATTACGTGAGGCAGTGATAAACTTCCCACTTTCCATGATAAAAACGCGTTCTCGTATTCTAGACTGGCACACCAGCAGGTGTTCACTAGAGTGGTTTTTCATTTTGAAGAGCAGCCATGCAATTTTAATTGGCGACCTACCAAATTGCATTTCCATGGAACACACTGGGGATACACAAGCCAAGCGGCAGCCAAAACCCAGCATAGCTGCTTGCAGGATTCATACATGTTGATGTCTTTGGCAGAATTCATAGGGCAATCATGGACAGCTAGAATCCCAGTGAAAAAAAACATTTTGATTTCCGCGTGGCCTCCTCCTCCCACCACCAACCTTCTCAGCTGAGTTGTGCTGAGGCCCACCCATTTCTTGTTGTCTTCCTTCGCCGTTTCTCAGTGGTAGCACTACTTCTGTACCGCCTTCATTGTGCATTGCTTGGCGCCGACGACACAGGCAAAATTCCGCGGTAGCTTCATGACAGTTCTGACCCTGGGGCCTCATCTTTGAAGATCGTCAAATAGAGAAAGAATATTGGCATATTGGCCACTGAAGCGCTGCAGTACTTTCCGAAGTAGAGGCATCCTGCAGCACATCGGTTGAACATGGTTCAAGTACACAGGGAGACAAGGCGCTGAATAGCGTGTTCCATGTCTTCACCCTTCAACTCCTCAATCATTTGAAGGCGTGACTGAACCTTCTGGATTCTAGTTCTTGGCATATTGGTTTAAAATCGTCAAATTGCTGCTGCGAATTGGGAGCTTCTATCAAGACAGTGTTACTGTAAATTGACATCCTGCAGCATCTTTGCTTTTGACATGACTTGCCTGCGAGGTAGGAGGGCTCAAATTGATAGCATGATGTGGCCACCCATGCTACACTTGAAGGCTTGCCAAAAAAAAATGCAGTAAACATAGTGAACCATGCGCAGAACCAACGGCGACATAACAACTGATACAGTCGTAGATCATTGCAGGAAATGCTTTCGACTTTGACCTCTTAGTTGTCAACTTGAAGGTGCCGGAAATGAGTTGGGTAAGAAGTGGTGTCTTCCACAGAAGTGAATTTCACTACCTAGACCCCCGAACAAAGTCTAAGTGTATTCTGTTTTGCTAGTGTCGTGTGAAAGCGTCCTTGTCGCAAATCCACACCTTGTCGAGGCACGCCAGATCCATGGACGGCAGAACACACCTGTGGGAAAGCGAGGCCATCGCAAGTCGCAAGGCAAAGTGGTTTCACACGAATATCCCTCCTGCCCACCTGTCTCAAGGGATCAGAAGGGAGTGTTTGGCTTTGATTTCTGGAAGCCCGTACCCACGGAACCAAATCCTCTGGTACCATGCAGCCCTTAAAACTTAGAACCCCCCTACCTCGAACCCCAGAGCTTGTAATTCTGGGACTCTGAGCCTTTAACATTCCTTTAACCCCCATGGAATTCGGGAACGCCCCAACTTGGAATGGAAGTTTTGAAAGCGATGAAATTCTCATGCATACATTTGTTTGGACTTGTGCTTGCTGAAGAATCTGTAGCTTTGCTTTCTGTGACCGCCGCATCCCTATCTTAAAGGTGGTGCACTGCTTGTTTAGGATGCTGGAAGCCTTCTCCCGGCCTAGCCTATATTATATAGTTGGGTTGAAAAGCTGGGTTAACAAGCATGGAAGTTGCCTACCCCGCCTCCGCTCGATCACAGCCTCGCCAGGGCAGCAAATCGAAACGGCTGGCTGTGACAAGCTCGGATGGTTCTGATGATTCCTCACACAGCTTCCTAGATTTGGCCATGGATACAAATGTCCAAACCCAACTCCAAATTGAGAAGCAGCCGCGAAAAGGCTACAAATACTGCGTGTAGCGATGCAACCAAGTGTCGGTGAGGAGGGCGAAGCTGCTTTCGAAGATCATCTTTGCGATTGTCGTGCAATTCTTTATTGGGGTTCCCCTTAAAGGCCAAAGGCCCCACTGACAAACTTCTCAGTGTTTTTCATGGTCAATACTGCCTTTACAGTCTGAAGTCAGTAGATGTCAGGATGGTCTGAGAATGATTGGTAAGGTGCCTAGAACTGTGTGTATTGATGCTATTAGAAAATCTATCTGTGAGCTTGAGTCCGTTGGCAAGGTTTGTCCTTGCCAGCACTCGCTCTTTGAGCCATTTGGTAGGTGCAAGCAGTCCAGGCCAAAATGAGAAAACTGAAAATACAAACTGTGAAAACCCAAACTTGCCCTGGGTCGTTGGGTGCTGAAAGTGTGCCAGCAACCGCCTGAGACGTTTGAATATATATGTTTTAAATATGATACCGATACCTATATGATCCTATTATATGTATATCTGTGTGTCTAAAAATGACAAATAAAATCATATTATTGCTAAATCAATCTTATACCTACTACTCAAAGACAATAGGTTATACTGCAAATTATGTCCATCTATACACAGCCACAGTCCATAAGGATCGTTCAAAGGATGATCTTTGGCCCTGCCTTGGAAGTTTTTTTCGCTCGATTTTACGGCATGGCTTTGACCGTTGGACTCATTGGACCCTCGCTTTAGAGTCAGGTGAAACTGAGATCTCACGTGAAGACATGGTCCTTCTTGGACTTGACCTGCAACAAAAACATCACATTTTGCTGTGGAGAAAGTCCAAAAAATCCCATGAATTCCAGTGTCGTTGCGTGTGATGAGTTCCATATTGTCCTACCAGTCGTGATGAATCCATCGCGATTTTGAGGGCTCAACTCTGGGAGCTTCAGCATTGATCCACTGAAGAAACTCCTCGAATCTCACCAGCGGTTCATCCTGAGAACCAGATCCAAAGTTGAGAGCATCACTAGTGGATCAATGGATATCAATGGATATCAATGGTCACAACATGTCACAACCACTGGGCCGTGAGCTGAGAAATCATCCTTCTCCAAGACGCACCTTAAGATCTCCAATGACCGACATCACCTTCAAGCAGCGACTGTCACATGCAGGCGCTGGGTTCCATACCAAAGCCGGGCAATTTCGGCAGACCTCGGGTGGCAACAGGGCTGCCGCAACTCAGAATCCAACGATGGAGCCATCACTTTTTCGTACCCCGCTGGTGACAGAAACCAGCCAGCAAACCCCCCTTCCATGTTCATTGGTTACACCCCTGTATATATGCCCATCTTCATTCGCAAAAAACGTATATGTTTATTCCATACTTTCGGTGCATCGCCAGGGCACGTTATAGCGGGATCCGCATCCGTCAGTAACGCGGCAAAGCCAGTGAAGGGCTGGCGTTTGGGGGCGGCCAAGGGGATTGGTCATGTGCTGCTACAACCAACAGTTGAGCCCGGAGATACAAAAGAATCGTGCCTATAGCACTGAAATTGCCAACAAACATGAAGGGTATAAGGTTGTTAAAAAATGGGTGCATCTCTACAAAATCCGATGGTTCATCGTTTTCCCTCCTCAAATGGCCACAAATTCATGGTAAATCCGTGTAGATCTACAATTTTCAGACAACATTTCCTATGTCAACCAACCATGCCAGAGGGACCAAATACTGTCTCAAAGGTGGCTCAGCATGATTCCTGCAACATTAGGCAAATTAGGAACCTTTGCCTGTCTGTGCAGTTTTTGTGCTTTGGATGTTCAAATGATTAAGAAACTTGAAGAAACCATGAGATTTTTGATTTCAATCATTTTAATATCCTTTGGTCAACCAGCCTCAATGCGCTTTGCACCGCCTGCTCCTTAGCTTCCCCAAAAAACCACCGCATTTCTGCCCCGACCGCAGAACTGGGTTTCTGACGTCTCCCAGGATTTCTCGGAGACGAGGAAAAGCTGCCATGGCCCAGTCCTGTATGGGATGGGGTTTCTGGTCCTTCATCCTATGATCAGAATGGGAATCCAAACAACATGGGTGAATTTCAACATGAACATGAATTGATTAATTTGTTTGATTCACCCTTTTTTTCAAGATGAAGAATCCAAGAATCCAACTTTTGAATACTTTTGGACCATGGCAATCCATGGTTGTCGTCAAAACGTCCTGCAGTTTGTTTTCCAGCGCGGACTTTTCCAGCAGAGCTTCAAAGAGAACCACTGAAACCTGGCCGAAATGGGATGAAGGACCTGTCCACATGGAAACAATGGGTGAAACTGCCTGCCTGGCCATTCTGCACGGGATTTGGCAAATGGGTAGTGCCTGTAGCAGTTTCGAAGTGGTTTCAAACATCACACCATTGCAACATATTGCAACCGTGGAACAATCAACAGCAGGACACATAGCCAGGTGCCTGCCACCCTGAAGGAGTTCGCACTGAGGGAATTGAAGATTTGTGCCACTTCTTTGTTGGACAAACCCAGTCGCAAGTTTCTCAAACCTCAGGTGGGTGTCATCATGGAATCAGGAGAAACCATCAACACCTGCTGTGCTCTTGGCATGTTTTTGAGATATTGGAAGAACGTAACGAATCATAAGCTTGCAACTTTGCATGAACTGTGAACCTGGAAGGCTGTTTTTGCCTTCTGCTTCCCTCATGGCCTGTAGCGGGAAAGTAGAAAAACAGTGGCCAATTTTGTGGTCAACCAGAACGGATCTCCCAATCTTCAATTGATACCACGGAGGACTTTGCGGGATCTGCCCCGGCCCACAAGGCTGGTGGCATCCACCAATGGTGCAACCGAGTAAAAACTGGATCCAATTGGAACATGTCCAATGGTCTACTATGACCAGAGCATCAACAGTCCCAAAAATACCAAAGGCATCAACCGGTCTTTCCACTAAGACACAACATTTACCCTTGACCTTCTCCAATGCTGGAGGATAATCACTGCATGAGCTGTGAACAGTTTATCCTTTGAGAAATCCAATGGCCACTATGGTCAAACACGACTTGCCAAACACCTTCCTTAAAAAATCAACAGGTCCGCAGTGATAATAGCATCCCCTCGCCCATCTTGCAGATGACCATCTGTCCATGAAGATCACCGATTTATTGAGAAATCTACCCTTGGCCTTTCGACTTTACAAGTGGGTATGTTTGAACATAATTGAGGGGATTGTATTCCAAACCTATGGAGGTTATGCCCATGGTTGAAATCATTTAGAAGTCTTTACAACCCCAACTGTATCCCCAAGTAAAGGTTATCCAACAGGAATTTGCTGGAACAACCCCCACCTCTGAGAATGTCATGCCAGTACGCAGCAGCCTGGCCTGACATCGCAAAAAACATCATCTGAAGTCTGGAATGCGAATTTGGGACACACCAATGAACTTTTACATCAAGTCGAGTGCAAGTATTTTTCCAAACTCCAAATTTGACGTCAGAGCTAAACAAGTACACCATGACACGACCGAACTATGCCGTCAGGATTTGATTCCATGGCCATTCATACCGAAAGGGAACGTATCTGCAACAGATTCCCTGGCCTGAATCCGACAAAGGATGGCGTTGAACTCTTCAGGCGATAGGGCGGAATGGAAATCCCGACTGTCACAAGGGTGCAGTGAGACACTGGTGATGGATCTCCATCCAGTAGCAACTTTTCATTCACAACAATGGGATAAAGTCAATGGGTCAATAATCTTCTTCCACTTTGGGATGGCTTTTTAAAACCTATTTCTGGTAAAGAGTTGGGAATGGTTTGTTGTTAGGTTTACTAACTTTTCCATCTCCGCCATCGTTGTCACAGCCTGATGGCCAGGAACTCTGCCACCGCTGTACGGAAAGGCCGGTAGGAGATGCGGCCGATGCCTGCTGGCAGCTTTTGCCACTTACAAGCAAAGCGTCTGAAACGTTCACAAGAAAGGAAATCCTAGTCTAAGTGCGCAAATGCAACAGGATAAATGTGGAAATGATCCCTTTTGCAAAAAATGAGAGACGAATCTAGGCCAGTGGAACCAAGAAAGAACCCAAAGCATTTCGGAGCTGCAAATGTGCCAAGTCTTTCATTTCCTCATCTTTCTTCTGTTCAAAAAAATTGCTGTGAACATCACTCCGCAGCGCGCCTGATGTGTCCAAATACTGGAGCAATTGGTTGATCTCACCTCCATTGAGCACCTGGTCAGAGCAATCAAAAGCCGCTCAAAAATTCTGAAAAACACGTGAAATCCAATTCTTTTTGGCAAATTGTGACTATATGTGACCATTCTGGTGTATTTTCTTTACCCTCTAGTAATTTTCAGATAGCCAATGGAAAAAACGCCATTTCAACTAGCTAAATCATCAAACCAAATGGGTCATTTTCGTCCATTTTCCATAGCTGTGGTGTACTGGAAGGATCCAACCTGCATCCGCCGCAGCTGGAGCTTCATCCGAGGCACTGGAATGGTCCAGTCCTGGAACTGGCCAGGAGGATTTTCATGGGGGAAACGTACCCTGATGGACTGATCCTGAGTTTGTTTGATAGTATGTTCTTGTAGCTTCTTTTGTGGGGAACACATATATACAACTTGTATACAACTGGTCGAGTGATGTGTGCAAAAGGAAAGATCAACTTCCAAAATAGCAGGTCGCGATCTGCAAAGCCTTTTTTGACACGAAGCCGGTTAAATCGCTGTGGAAAATGCGGGAAAACGAGCAGTTGGATCAAATGGCTCAGGGTGAAACAGGTGCCTCCCTGGAAAGCCGGTGCAACAGCTGTCTCAAAGTGTTGGCTCATGCCAATTGCTTGCCCTCAGGCACTTTCTCTTTGGCTGCTTGGTGTCCTTGCTTTCCTTGGCAGTTTGCACAACCTTTGACTGCCCAACGTTTCGATGATTTCTTATCCATCTCACATAAGCAGTGTTCAAAACCCAAGTGAAAATGATCTAAACACTGGATAGTGGGGGATCTAATCCATCCATGGTGATGTGTGTTGAACTGGTGAAAATCATCTAAATGCTGGATAGTGGGTATCTGAACCATCCATGGTGATGTTCCATACATTTTTTGCCGGTTTCACCAATAAACAGCCTTATTCTTGTTGGCAACCCCCCGATATACATTTTTCATCTTCCATTGAAACCACCATCAGCTTGAAGTGTCCAATACTTCTCACATCTTTCGGACTCAGGACCTGGCCTGCTTGAATCATGGCCAGCGCTTCTGTCTTAGCTGCCACGTCTCCAATCTGGCATTGGATCAATTGGATCCAGAAATTCATGGTGACAAGCTCTGGGTAGGTTTTTCCCTGCCTCTTCCTTGGGCACTGGAGGTGTCCACGCCTCAGCAATGGACATCTGCACAAGTCTATGGTCATTTTTTGTGGGAGACATGATTGTTGATTGGTTTTATGGCCATTTTCATAGGGGACTTACACCATGGTATAGCAACATGTTGTGGCAACATATTAATGTTGATTTACCCAACTTTATGGCCACTTTGGATCAGCATGCTGCCAGCAGTCTCAGCTACAAACGTAGGATGGTGGAGTGCCAAACAAAGGCGTCACTGAACGGATCAACGACACGCCTCAGCATGGCTGGAAGATACTGTTACTGAGAGAACCTGCCATTTAGACTATTTTCAACAATGACGCTTTCAACAATCGAAAATGGATGCTTCCAAAGAATGAGGACACACATGCGCACACATCAATCAATTCCAATAAATATACACAACCCATAGACCTGATGCCTCGTTGATCCCATCCCCCTTCCTCTCATCGTTGGGACATGGGCCGTAGGTCAAAGAGAAGCGACCAATGGCAGCAATCAGTTTCAGCGCCTTGGCCAGCCATATTTTCTTTGATTTCTATAGATTTCTAATTAAATTATAATTTGGTTCATCTTCAAAGAAATCAATGAAATTTCATGAAATTTCTGAAGATTCGGTTTTCATCTAGTGAGTCATTTGTTTCTAAATGACTCATCCAATTTTGCTGCAGATGGTTGTGGCAACCCTGAGATCAAAACGATGGGCGGTGGAATCTTTGTGACCAGTTGTAAGCCAAACGTCAAACGTGACAGCCAGGACCTTAGCCGCATCATGCCATGGCATGCAGCATGATGATGTTAATGCTATGTTAATGATGTTAACGTTTGTCTGAACATATTGCACCCCTAATTCAATTGTGTAATAATCATTAAATCATATGGAATGCATCGGTGAATCCTCATTATCCATGTCAAAATGGCCATTTGAGGGTATACACCATTTTCAGACACACCCAAATGTTTAAACACTGTGAATGACTTCGAGGTATAATCTCTTTGCTGTAAATGGAGATCCAACCAAGACCCAGTCGACCCTGTAGGTTTCAGGCTCATGGTTCGTGTTTCCAGGAAGTGAAGGCCTCATTGATGGATCATCATCAGCTGGGTTTCACAGATTGGATCTCTGAGTTTTGGGCCATCCTGCGAGGAAACCCGCCCAAAGGTCCTGAGTTCAACTCTCCAAACAGCTGAATCAGTGAAGAAATCACTGAAGAAATCCGTTGAAGATTCGGAAGATTTTGATGCTGGGATGCTGATGGGGGTCCTCTGGAAGGTTGAAGAAACCTTGAAACCATCCGCGAAGACCAGCGACGTCCAATTCCATCAGGAACCTGATGTCGTCTACTTAAGGATATCCAATGTATTCTAATGTCACGATGATCTGCACTCAAGTTATTCAAATTCAACATCTCTGCAGACTTGTCAGATTTTGATGACGTTTTTCATGCCCTGCATGGAGTGTTGTTCAGGCTCGGTGTGCGACTCGCCACCAAAAATCGCAAAATCTCGCTGAGCTTGGTTTTGCTCACCTTGGCTTCCATGACACATTGGTAGGGCTGATAGTGGGTTGCTGGGCTGAACTGGACACAATTCCGTTTCTGTGGCCAGGGACTCCAAATGGCTTGGTAGGCAGAAGCAGCTACAGCATCTGGCCTTGATGCCATAGTGTGTGCACCCCTTCATAATCTGCATTTGGAACCAAACGCCTTTCAATATCTCTCCATATCTCTCAATACCTTTCGGTTGTATGGTCACATCTGTCTCTTGCTTTACCTCTCCCAATCAAACTGTTGCGATCCTTGGCATTTTCTGCCTCTTTGATTCTGCCAAGTGCCAAACTTCAAGCCTTTTCCCAATCCATCCGCGATGGCATCGGCCACGTCCTTACTTTCCAAAGGATGATAAAGCTAGGTCAAAATTCATCACATCTTTGTTCATTTTATCACAGTCTGTCAGCAACTTAGCTGCACTTTAAGACTTTCCATATTTCCCGGTGTCCTTTGAAGCAGCCATCATGCGGCAGAGCTGGTACCCTGCCCGAGGATAGCAATTGCATGCTTTCTTCGAAGATTTGAATCTGAAGATTTGCCAACTGCCAATTTCAACTGGTAGACTGCCAACTCGCAAACTTGGGTCTCCTTCACCTTTTTTTCATCCTTGCTCTGTCGTGCACGTCACAGTTCACAAAGGATCAGAGGCAATCTCTGAGGTCGTTGCCGTCAGCTTACTTTCAGTACCACTGTCATCGTAGTGGTGATTTACATGGACTGAAAGGCAAAAAAAAAGAGAAGCGAAAGTCATGAAAGACCAGTTGTGAAAGTCCGCTCAGCGGTGCCACTGTCGCTCTCGTGGCGATGCTCAGGTGTAGATGTGCCAGCGGATGACCCACTCCACGATGGTACAAGGCAACATGATGAGGCTGTAAGGGAACTCCAGGGCGAATCCGTGGGTGATTTGCCAGTAGAAGCCCGCCTAAGATTCAACAGTGGAAGGGAAACAAAGGAAACAGAGCAGAAACAGTGGAATGCGCTCTCCTCTCTTCTGTGCTGTGTCTGTAATGGTTTTTTGTTTTGGCGAACATCCACCAACGCATGACATGATCCAAGGGCGAAGATGGGATAGTCCGGATGGTCACTGAGTTTCAGAGTGGATGTGGTGTCACCACACATCAGCGCCAAGTCGTGGGAAACGGAACACTTTCGTAGATTTCATGCAGCTGAGTTGCGGCGGCAAGAGGGAAGCCAATCATCTCATCAATGTACGACCTTCATGATCCGAGTGATCCGAGTGATCAGCCAATCAAAATTCAAACATATTTCAATCTATCATCATAATATCTCAGCACATAGAAATAACAAATCATAATATCTATCCATTGAGATTTCACTGAGTTTTGAGTAGAGTGCTGTTGGTTTTGGAGCGAAGGATGTCTAGGCGCTAAGAACAGCTGGACTGGAAATGTCTGAGATGATGACTCAGCCGGATCAAAGTTCTTCACGCCCATGCACTCAGGCAGGTAAGGGCCTTATGAAGGGAGAATCTGCAAAGAAAGTGAAGGGGAAACTCAGAAATCATCACAGCCGCAGTTTTTTTTTGCACTTCTGAGATGAGAGCTGATGTAAGGCATCACGCCATACATGAACCTCACGTCTGCATGGCACAAACAGACTTCAAGGATTCAAACCACATCACTGTATATCACCTTACTCATCACCTTACCATGTGCAATATCTTTACTTAATCATGTCAATAGTGTTGCCAACAGCTAGCCACATCATCCGCCATCCTCCGCCAAGATTGGGTTCCCTTGGGTCCCCAAACGCTTCTCCAAACAAACGTCCACCGCGGATTCCGGAGTAGAAGGCACTGATCACAGCCTGGATGTAAGAGGAGATCACCACGGCAATGACTTTGATGGTGGTGCCGATGATTGGAGCGGTCCAATGAGACAAGTCCTGCATGTGGCAGGATGGGGATGGGGAACCATTGTAACCATGTGATCATTGGAATGGGGATGACTGGGGGAATGGACATCTGTAAAATTATCGATAGTAGGGTTTTTAATCACAGACTCAGATCATAATTGGAGGGCCTGAGTTTGACGAAACTAGGATAGTACCACTTTCCTTTGAATTGGAAGTGGAATTTCGGACCTCGATAGCAAATCTGGTTCTTTGAATCGTTTTTAGCATTGCATCTCTCTGCTTCCCCGCTGGTCCTTTCCAAGCAACATGGCCAGTGTGGGGCCAAAGATTTGAATGGCCGGCAGCTGCAGTTGATCCGCAATTCCCAGGGCAATTGCGACAGTCTTAGCGAACCTTGGTGCGTGGGGATCAACCATGACAGGATCAGAGTTTTCTCCAACGAGAGTGTCGGAAAATTGGGTAGATTCCCCATTCCAAATGGCCGTTTAAGAGGGAAAATGATGATTTAAGCAGTGGTTCTTTTGGGGTAATTATCCATTTTCAAACAAACCTCAACCTGAAGAGAATCCCATGCCTGGTTCAATGGTCACTGGGTACCTGGCTGAGACTTCAAAGTTGCAATGACCTCGGCTGGGAGGAGTCGTGTACTGAGAACCTACTTCTGCAGAGTGCTGCTGAGGTAGCGGGCAGCCACCCATGCTGTGAAGAGGTACTCAGAGGCCTTCCAAAAATGTCAAACTGGTTTGCTGCCATTGTATTGAAAATGGCTCAAATTCAACAAACCATGGATTCAAAACATGGATGTTTTGCTCCAGTTTCAACGCACCAAATGGCCTTCATCAAACGTTCTGGCTTGTCCACCGCCATCATCGCCATCTTTGCCTTCATATGGGTGAAAATGGAGGGGTTGCCATCTTTCCTTTGAAATCTTGGATGTTTTTTTAGTCTTTCAGTAGGCTTGCAGCTTTGCCACACTCTTATGTACCGAGAGATGGTACAACGAAAGTGTGTCCGAACATACAGTATGTCCCAACCATAAAAAACAACCAAACTTTGGATTTCCAAAGTTAAAGTAATTGTACCAACCATTTTGGAGAATTTGACCAACCATTTGGGATGGTTTACCACTTAAAATAACCAGCTCATCCACAGGGCCTTGTGGGTGATAAGCTCGTTGTATCCCATCTCTTGCACATCTGCCACGCCGTTCTGCACAGGTGTGTCAAAGACAATAAGCTCAACGCATCTGGCTCTGCAAATAGTGAGACATAGTGAAAGAATATGAAATTGCAGACTACCCCATAAAATCCACCATAAAATTGGATGCTTTGACATTCAAAGTGATCAACTCATGTGGTCGATCCACCTATCCGATCTATCCACCTATCACAGTCGTGGCCTTGTCGAGATCTTTCTTATCGTCCTCTTCATTTGCCTCAGGCTGTTGGTCCATCAGGATCTGACAGATCTGACAGATCTGACACCGAGGATCCCGACCGCTTTGACCAAGAGTGCCTGTCACAGGTGGAAAGATGGCCGTGGATCAAAGAATCTTGGAGGTATTCATCCACATTTAGATCCATTGAAGTACAACGTTTCCAAGTGAAAGGACGACTCAGCTTGGTTTGACAAGGCTGGTGACCAACGTTTCCAAGTGAAAGGACGACTCAGCTTGGTTTGACAAGGCTGGTGACCAGCCTGTTCCCAGCACAATGCAAGCTCCTGCCACAACAGCTATTTCTGTCCAACAGTCTAAACACATTGTCCACAAAATAGAGTCATTCACCCAACATTGCCAGGTGCTTCAACAAAACGAGGCCGAAATCTGATGGGGCGCACATCAACGAGAAGTTGACCACCAAAGTTGCGGAAGGCTTCGAACGCGGCGATGGAAGCGAAGTACACACCTTCCAACGGTTGTGGTGGACTTATTGGACTTAGTGGACTCTCACAGTAGACATGGAAGTTACTTGGGGGCATGGAATGCTGCCAGAAAACTCAAATACTGAAATAAGATACAATCAACCTTGGTCAATTTCTCGATATTTAATCTTCATCCAATCTTCATCTAATCCAATCTTTGCGAAATAAAACCTGTGCTGACGCCGTAAAAATCTCTGCCTCCAAAGAAGCAAAGGCCGATGCCGAAGACCATCTCCAACAAGTGGATGGGCAACACTTGGTACACCTGGACTCGGATGACTCGCTGGTTTCTATCAACCCCTCCTGCACATCCCCCCAAACATCTGTTGTGGTCAAAGATATGGTTGAAATGTGGTTGAACATCAACATTTTTGAAACCACCAGAAACAGTTGGGCAGCTGGAGTTTGGAGCACAATTGTGACAGAATGAAACTCACCTTGTACAGCATTCGGATAATGAAGACGTAGATCATGAGGACAATGATCCTGTCAGCATTTCCGTGAACTGCAATGCTGCCGCAATGGGCTAAACTTTCCAAGGCATCCAATGCATCCAGGGTGCAAAGGCTTCATCAAATAGGTCCTTATCAGGTGCAACAAACCACAACTTCAATGCTGGAGACATAGCCATGCCATGAATACAAAGCAGAATGCAGCCATGACATGGCTATATCATCCATGCTGTGCTTTGGCCAAGCTTCATGAAGCACTTCAAAGCCCTTAGATCCAGCGTCACATCACAGCCATGTCGAGAATCACAGCAGTGATTCATTGCAGCAAGGACTGTCTCACTGAGCGGCCGCACGGGTATGTCCAAAACAGATCACCCCGAAATGTGGTTTATCAGCATCTTTTTTTATTGAAAGAATTGGGGTCATGTCATTGTCCCTTTTGTCCACCCCCATCTGGACACTGTTGCCACCGAGCATCTTCTTTGGCATGGTGTCGTCCTCAGAATTGAGGGTCTCGGTGAATTTGGCAGCGCGCATCCTTGGCGGTGATCAGGAAACCATGTATATCCTGCCTTACAGATTCAAAATCATGCACATTTGGTGTAATTACTTAATCTGCATTGGCCATAGTTTCACTACTTGTAAACCAAAGCAACATGAAAAACATTGAAAAACCCACAATTGCGACTGGAAAACCTGCACAAATGAGCTGAACCTTTCAGCTGAACACACTCCAAGGTTCGATTCCCAGGTCTTGCCAATTTCGTTTCCGATTTCTTTGGCAAACTTTGAGGTCTCCTTGGTACGGAACAGAACTCCAGTTGCCAGTCGGAGTCCCAGTCTGACCAATCTCAGGGCTGGACATCCTTGATTTCACCTGCGGTGGGGCTAGATTTGCCATATGTTGCCATGCTTCAGCATAGAATGTCATTCAAAGCTGCAGTGTCTTTTTTCATCAAGAAATCATTCTTCCGTTCATTTCTGCATAACAGAAACTAAGCAGAACAGTAAAAGTCGCATATTTTCTGACTCGATCTAGATGCATCTACTTGTCTTCCATTTTTTGCTGAACACGACGATGACTTGAGCACAACATTGGCGGCCTGCAGTCTTTGTGGCTGCTTCCTTGTCGAATCCCATTCCTGAAGCATTGCTGCCCAAAATGCCAATGTTTGATCATCAGTTTCCTTATTGTTTGATCACCAAGTCGGTTCATTTGTTTGCTGGTAAAATCCACGTGATTGTGGGAAAAATCCCCAAGTTGGTGGCTTAAATCATGATTATTGCCTACCAATCCCCTCATGATTTTGGCATATTTGTTGGTTAAATCACTTAAAACTCCGTTATTTCCCATTAAATCCACCATGATCTCCCCCAAACCCTCTATAAAAAAATCCACCATTTCCCCATGTTTTTCCCTTAAAAAACCCACCGTTTCCCAGGGACCAAGCCACCCCCAACCCCATCCGTCAGCTGTCACTGAGGCTCCAGACCCAGTTCCACCTCACCGGCCTTGCCACTGCCCTCTGAGAGGAGTCCAGCTTTGGCTTCTTCCTCAGGGTCCAATGGAGGGGAGTGCCTATTGAATCACCATGGTTATATTATAATGATGATATAATAATTGATGATAATCCCATGATGATTGGTGAGAATTAGATATCTCAATATCTATCCCATAATTGGTGAGAATGAGATAATTTACTGGGATAGATCTTAATATTCAGACAATCACCATGAAAATCATCACAACACTCAGGTACGACTGCCCTAGTGAAACCTCAGGGCCGGGCCGTAGACATTGCACCCGGAAGGTTTCGAGGGGGTGGCGCTCAGGGATGGTGCGTGCTGCAAGCCGAAACACTGAATGGACAGGAGCTGCGAGGACAGGAATATCAGAACACAGGTCGTTCGGCTGTTTGGCTCAAAACTTTCACAAAAGCTCAGAGAAATCAATGCTTTCAAACATGAAGGCTATAAGTCTATCCAAAAAACCATGGATTTCCTCCTCATTTCACGATTGTTCTTGGCGGATGTTTCCCAGCGATTCACCTGTGGAAGGATGAACCATGGCAGCCGCTGCGCCAAAGGCAATGATACGCTGACCCGGCCTTGCTGGGCGCCGAAAGTTGAAAGCAAGTCACAAATGTTGGGCATAGATAGGTAGTCAGGCCATCTTTGCCATGAATTTGTAGGAATTCATGAACCACCATAACCATCCCCACAACCATCCAATGATTTTCTCCATTTTTTGCTGCAGCTAAGGGTCTCTGGAAGTGGACCTCCCATTGGGATGTAGCAAAATTCCTTCGGCGAAAACTCAAGGACAGGTCTGAGAGCACTTTGAAGCTATGGCCAACTCAATGAACTCATCAAGTTGATGTATCTGATGTATCTATATCAGATCATATATTATATACATCTCAAATTATTCCCTACTCAAACTGGACCTGAAAATGGTGCACCAAACCATCAGTTCCTCGTCAGAGATGGTCTCTGGTCGGTAGGAAATACCTCAGCATCTGATAGCATCTGACCATCTCTGGCATCGATCATTGAGTATCATCAAATCATCATTTGGTGAACATTGAAACACCACAATACATCAGAATTTGGTGCATCATTTCATCACCATTTGGTGAAAACCTCTACAAGGTTTGAGGTCCTGACCCAAATGATTCAGTCTCGCAAAGCATCGCTGCTTGCATTCTTCGAAGCTGATAGCAGGACGCGCCACCTGTGGGCCCAGCTCCACACGTTTTTCGACAACTTTCCAATCACAGTCACTGGGAACACGGCAAGTGATGTCTCCTCAAAAAACACCTGAAATAACAGGGGCAAAGATCATGGAAAACTTCATGGACAAACAGCTTGCCAGTGTGCTGAAAGCATCTGAGAGCCAGACTCTTTGTGCATCTGCTTCACCTGGCACCTGACAAGTATAGGGTGGAACTTCACCCTCCAACCGTCCATGGATGACGCCATGGTTGATGACATTGCTGACCCTTCAGAGCCACAGAAGAACTAAGGAAGTGACAGGACCCAATGGCATGACATACATGAAGGTGGGCTCTTTCTTGGCCCTCTCCTCCCATTCCTGGCAGCAAGGGTACCATGATACCATTGGTATCTGTAGAACAACTATGGGGACAAGCAGACACGGAACAGCTGGATCACACGTTTTACTCGTTCTGACAACTCGTGAGCCTGGTAGCGGCATGAGATTCATA
>BGPT01001625.1:22507-36624 GCA_003297045.1 Symbiodinium sp. clade C Y103 | reverse complement strand
AGGACACATCCAACCTCCTTGAGCTTGGCCAGGTGGCGGTCGAACTCGCTGTTGTAATCCCTGATGTCCTGGGTCGAGCCCTTCTTGAAGATCTTGAAAGTCGGTCATGTACTTGCCGGCCTTTACCACCTCCTTGTCCAGGTAGCGCTGGGTGATCCACGCCACATAGCGATCGACACCCTGGTGATCATCCAANACAGCGGCTATGGCTCCCTTTGTCCTGGATTATCAGCCTCCAGGAAAGGCTCCGCTACCAATGTAGAACAACTATGGGGACAAGCAGACACGGAACAGCTGGATCACACGTTTTACTCGTTCTGACAACTCGTGAGCCTGGTAGCGGCATGAGATTCATATGTGAACATGTGCAAGCCCAAATGTCCAATCTGTACAATTCACAGTATCCATTGATATCCACTAAATATCCATTGATATCCATTAGATATCCATGGGTTTCCAATAGATATCCATAGATTGTTGACCCTTGCTGGCTGACATTGGTACTTGTGATTTGCCTGATTGTTGGATGGTATGTTTGATAGGAACAAACACATGCTGCAGCCTTGTCGAAACTCAGGTGGTCCGTTCCTGGGCACTTTAATTGAAAACTCCATGCTGAAAAACCACAGCGACAGCAACATCAGCTAAGAGGTCTGCTGTAGTCGAACAGGGTCATCGCTTCTGGCGCATAATGCAGTGGTCCATCTACAACCTGAGCTGATTGAGATCGGAGCAACCTGGTGAAGCTAGGGTGATGTCTATTGGCCCTTTTTCTTGGATGTTGCAAAGTAAAGGATTTCTCATACTGCTACCCACTGGCAATAAGGAACATATAAGCAAACTGCATAGTCTCTCAACCACAAACCACTCTATTCAAAACGATGTACTTCTCGATCTTCAACACTTTGAGACATACCTCTGGCGAAGATAGTTACACCAAAACCACATGACCCCAAGTTTGAGACGCCGACCACTTCGCAGCCATAGGCAATTTGATATCCCGGTGCGGGAGCTGGTGGCTGTCCCGCCGCAGGGAGACGTCGGGTGAGGCGCGATTCGAAACCCGTGGAATCCACGATGAGCCTCACCCGACATCTCTGGACATCTGTGGACATCGGATGCATCGGATGTTGGGGAGTGCAGTTTTTTGGCACCTGGAAACTCTTTGAAGGGTATGAACAAAAAGGGTTACAACGAGAGTAAATGAAGGGGTGGATGATTGAAGCCTGATGCACAATGGCCATGACATGTCCAAATGGCCAAACACATTTGAGATCAGGACCCATCAACTTGGAACTGCAAAGGGAGGCACACAAAAACTGCTTGGACTCAAGACTTTGGCTATGGGTTTGTGTCGAAATGGGGTAACAATCACCCCCTATTCTATGGCCTTTGAGGGGAAAATCACGACGAACATTGATGAACCATGGGATCAAAGGGGACTTTCCATGACTTTCCAGCGCCAAGTTGCTTGGTACGAACCGCTGAGCCATTGGACAGGAGGATGATCGATCCTGACCATTGAAAGTTGTCCAAATTGACCACAAATCTGTAAATGTTCCATGATTTTCTGCTGTATTTGTTAAACGCATATCCGAACAAAACAGGATTTTCCAGTAGATTTTCCCCAATTTTCCAACCCCAAAACCAGGATTTAACCCATCCAAAACCAGGAAACCCATAGGAAACACAACTGGATCCCGTCCTGTGGCGCTATGGCGAATCGCTGGGCTATCGAAGATGTTAGAGGCTACCGCCTCAGCCTCCACTTCGGATTCGATGACCTGTACTTTGGAGCCTCAAATGGCCACAGAATTCAGGTGGATCTATGGTCATCTTATGTCATGGGGATGGTCTAATGGATATGATAGATATGAGAAATTGGATATATTGGATATATTGGATATTGGGTTTATCAAAATATCTACTTTTGAGGGCTGATTTGATGTTGTTTCTCTAGTGTTTCCTGGAACCGAGTTCATATGTAGCTATTTGGGCGATTTTCTAGGATTCCAGAGAGTTCCTGCTGCACACATAAGTTGAGAAATCCCGAAACTGCCGGGGAATTGCTTGGGAATCAAACCCTACTGAGGATGAAACTGCTCCGCAGCAACTTTTTCAGTTTGGCGCGGTCAACTCTGGCCTCATACGCATTAAATGGCCAGCTTGAGATTGATTAAAATGAAATGATTCTCTGTGAACTACAAACTCTTGGGTCATTTCCGTCCATGGAAGTGGGCCATTTTCACTAGATTCAGGAGGGGCTGAGTCAGCTGAGGGGCTAAGATCATAAAAAATCTGTGCAGCTGACACTGACTGGGTGCACGACGTATGGTCTTTGAAGTCGCAAGCGGTTCTCAACGGGCAACTGCACCGCGGCTCAGTTTGAGTTGGTCAGGTCACTACTGGTCTGCATAGCTGGTGGCACTATTGATGGATAGTGATGGTTTTTGTGGTAGTGCTGCCTTCAGGTGCTTTAGTTTGATTACCGCTTGCATGCGGCCTCCCAACTACCTCCGAAGAAGGTGTCGGTGACTTCCCATTCAACTTGCAAACCTGGCGGAGAAAATGGCCACTATGGCCCACTACCAGCTATGTCTGGGGTGTCCGGGTTGCAAGTGTAAAGTTTTCCACCAGAATGGTATGAGCATACCTCCCACAACTTGTGTAGTGCCAATGAGCCGTACCAGACTCTGTGCTGTTTCACGAGCTTTCAAGCACATGCCAGACTGACACTGTCTCAAATCCAAGCTCAACTTTGCAGCCAGGGCATCCCATTCAGCCTTGCATGGCCGATGCATCAACTCGAACCTTTTGGGAAACTGCTTCTGTTCTACCTTTGCTGGTTTATCATCCAGTTTCCCATTATTCAATGGCCATTTGGGGGTACCTCATTTTCAAAAGCACACAAGATTTAAAATTGGTGGGTATACATCGCAGTATATTGGTTCCTAAATTTTATATCAATCTCCATTTTGGTTGGTTAAATCAGGTTAAATCCCCCACCTCCCCCCGATTGCATCACCATTTTTCCGACAGACCCACCTGCCAAACTCCGTAGTTGTTGGGCCACTTCTTTGAGGCCATAGGGTCGATAAGGCAAACCTTCCTGCAGGATGAAAACTGAGGGATACAATTGTTGGATGATGGTTGGTTGAAGGTTGATTAGTTAACATCCATATAGTCCATATATGTATATCACCTGTCAGCTGTATATTTTCGCATACGTGCCTTTTTTACATCTCCATTTGCCAAGCATTTTCTTGTCAAAGACGGTCATTTCCGAGGTCAGAGAGGAGGATCAGTTGCGAAAAAGCACCATTTGGGTAAGAGTGACACTTGGGCACTTTGTAAATCGCCGAGAAAACATGGTTTTGAACAGCCCAACATCACAGGTTTTTCATGGCTTTTCGGTATCATCCATTTTTTGGATCACAAAAATCCCAACCAGATCTGAGGTTTCGGCTTCCCATGCTGCTCCGCCAGGAGGTATGCCATCAGCGTTCCACCGGGTCCAGCTCCGATGATCGCGACGTCCACCTCATCTTCATCAAAGATCTCAGCAGCTGCAAAGAAGGCGTCCTGACGATCTTGGCCCCTGGTGGGACATGTTTTCATGGGGTCAAGAGGAGAAACACACCCAAAAATGGGATGTGACATATTCTGAAATGCTGAAAATGACCCAAAGTTGATGGTTTCTTTGGCATCAAATGGTATTAACATGTCTCAAACTTTCTGTTGGAAATGCAGGGATGCCCTGGACCAATCATACCAATCCCAGAAGGTATCCTGGGTAGCTGCTCGCAAGAAACGACGCTTTCTCCGTCGAGCTACCTGGCATAAGGACACACTGCAGCCCGCAAGCAGAACGTCTCTGGAAGATGCGCACATCCAATGGAGCGCATTGCAAAGCTTTTTTTCCGGTCGAATACATCTGTTCAAATCATTGGGACAAATGCATTCGGAATTCTTCGTGACTTCTACTGGGTATGCATCAAGGAATCAAAACAGATCTACAAACAGTCATATATCATATATCACATACGGTTTTCCCAATATTTCCAAGTCAAACACATCACAACTGAAAAACTTTGGATCCTTTGAGCTACCTTTGACACAAACCCAGTGGTCTACCTCTGGGTCACTTTGGGACCGGCTTTCTTCTTGGCTGATCGCCAGCTACACTGAATTAATGTCGATGGCTGAATCTGTCAACCATTGGAGCCAAATCTGAGGATTTTCCTGTGAGGATGGTCCAATGCTCAGCTCCATCTTCCGAAATTGGCATTCCTTCCAACTGCCATCAGGTTTCAAATGCGCCAGTGTCACATCCTCTTTCCCCGCGGTGGCCGCAGCATCCGACCGGCCGTTGCCGCCATGTTTCTGCAGCACCACTCGTTCGCCGTCCCAATGGGATTGCAGTCCGGTCAACGCCACGCAGGCTTCAGGGGCAGCAGAACTGGGAGATAGGGAAAAACACATCAACCCCAAAGAGATGCTGACCCAAAGTTCTCGTTTGGATCGTGGATAGCCAATATCATGTGGAGGTGTGCTTTCCACTGACAGCCAACCCTGAATGGCAGGGATACCGTGAAGCCACGGCAAAGAACTGCTCTTGACAGGGAGTGGTTCACATCTCTTGAAGTTTTTTGAAGACAAAAACGGGATGCTGAACTGCGGTATCCACTGACGTCTGATCAATGCAAAGATCTTGTGCAGCACCACTGGAGGGACTGTGTCGATGGATTCATGGAATTTGCGCCACATTTCTGGCTCCATTCGGCCAGCACATTCGTGCAAATAGTGATGCAAACACAGACAGGAGAGGAATAAACATGACAAGGTTTCAGCGTTGCCCAGCTTACTTTTCAACTCCAATCCTCGGATCTCGTCCAGATCATCAGGTTGCAGCAAAACCTGTGGTGGTAGCTGGCTGAAGGTCATGCAACATGCAAACTGTCTGGCCTATAGTTTCAAGGTGAGCTTTCCCGGCCAATATCAGGATGGGTCACAAATTTTAAGACCTAGGGAACAACAGATTTTGGTCTGACCCATCCCATTTTGAGGGAAACCCTTCCATGGCCTCTTCGTCCGCAAACTCTTCATGGCAAGTCCACCAGTTGATGGCGAGAGCATGGACCAAACGATTCACTTTTTGTAGATCGTCAGGCCTTAGCATTGCGACAATTGTGAAGGCTTTGCTTTCCACAAAAACCATGCGAAAACGTATAGAGCAACGCCGGTACATTTCCTATCATTTATTTTCCTTTTTTTGCATCAGCATGACATCTTGAGTATTTGAATTTCAGCAAGATCAATCAAAGTTCAGGGCCATCTAGGGCCCCAGGCCATTCCAAACCATGACATGCTTGCAGAAGCGCCGAGACCACGCCGGTGTTCCACAGATCACAGCGGCTGAAAAATGCCAGCCGCAGCGTGTCGCACATGGCGAAGGTTTCGCCAAGGAAATTGCCAACAGCCTGGGTGGATGCAATGGGCATAGGGTGATTTTCGTTGAATATATGCATTGTTCATCGTTAGGTTGTAGATGAATTTATGGATGATGCCTCCCCAACGAAAAATATTGAAGGAAGACAAGGAAATGATTGAGGAAAGAAGTAAGGGAAGAATGAAAGGATGAAGGAAGAAAAGAAGGCATGACAGAAGAAAGAAACAAATAAGAATGAAATCAACAAGGGAAGGGAAAAAAGGGGGAACAAAAAACACATTTTTTGAACAGTGATCACATACTGCCCCAGATATCATCACAGCATGACCGTCAACCACCCATACCATCCCAACCACATCTCTCCCTTTAACCTCTCCATGGCACCTTGCGATCCACGGTCTCCTGCAGCAGAAACTTGGAGGCACTCCTCGGGTAGTCGTGGACCAAGCCCACCGATCGAATGAAGGCAATGCCGTAGCCTGGCTGAGCATTGAAGATTCGGACACCGACCTGCGAAGCTTCTTTGTGGCCGCGAAAACTGGCAATGGGATGCTGTGGTGTAAAGAAAGGCGTTGGAAGAGGCGCCTTGGCTGCAAGGGAACAGGAGCACAATAAACATGTGGCTTCAGGTGAACATGGCATAACTCAGCGACCAACATAGTTTGGGATCTAGTAGTGATTTATTCGATTGGTTTGAGGGAGTGGGTCAACCCATCTGGGACCATTGATGGGAATATTGGAAGCTGAACATACCATCCATAGAGACAGTTCAATTTTGTTAGAAACAGCAGGGTATCTGGGTCTTTAAACAAAATCTAGAGACCATCCTATATCCATGATCTATAATCATTTAACTGGTATATCTATTTAAAATCATGTTCAGATGTGTCCAAGAATCCTCCGCATCTTCAGCATCTGGTTTCTCCAGTTGGAAGTTCCAAGGGGATCTCGATGAGGAAAACAAATGCTCCTGGTAAGAGGAGAATGCCATGTGTGTTGCCTCGTCCAAACACATCTCCGATGGAAGTTCGCCATGGGAATTTCGAGATCCTAAGGGAGCTCCAACCTGCACAGCGTCTCCAAACTTCATGGAAGGCACATCCCAAACCTATACGTTTTTTCTCACCAAATCGGACCATTTTGGTGGAGTGTGGGTATCTCACATTCGTTGGCATACCCAGAAATCAATAAACATAAATTCATGCGGGTATGATGAATTGGACACAGAAACAACCAGGGATAGGGAATGAAACAAATTCTTGCACAAACATCACTCAATGGCATTACATCACACCACTGAATTCTTGCCATCCAAACATGAATTGAATCTGATGGAAACGGTTTCTGTCGCCTTCAGCAGAATCACCACCAGACTACATCGGGACATCCGTGCAGCCACGTGGAGTGGAGTCCAGCCAGCTACATCCGCACGATCCAATGAAGGGCGATGCCTGGTGCAGGGCCCAAGGCGGATCTTCTGATTCTCTTCCATCTCCTTTGTTTCGAAGGTATGAAATGCATGATATGTTGACAAATAATGATGGGATATCTATGTTTTTTCTCTTTGAATGTAGTTTTCATTTTTTTCATCATGATGCCAAAGCTTCTGCACTGATCAGCGGAAATGTAATCCAAATTTTGTCTCGCCTGAGAAGCTCTTGTAGAACGCCAGCTGATCCTGCCCTGCAAGCAACCTGAGCTGATTGTGACTCATCTTTGCAGTCATAGCCTTCCCCTGTCCACGTCATCAGAGATGATACTTGCAGATCTTGCAGACTAATTTGTAGAAATCATGACTGCCATCTTTGTGCGCACCTAGATTTATCATATTGATTTTGAATGATTTTTGCGTTTTGCTGAAGGCATGCATGTGCAGCTGAGTGACATGAACGCCAGTGGTGTTGTTGGAATCATGCGCAAATGGGGATGCCCCGAAGTGCAACAGCCATCTGACAACCACCACATTGGAAGAGCCGCAAAAGTGCAGAAAATGCCTCGGATTTCTGCATCCAACTTATCCTCAAAGATTTTAAACTCGCAACATACAACAAATACCCTCCAGAAATCAAACATGGCTAGCTGGGAAATCCTCCATAAATTCTATAATTTGCAATTTAAATGGGACACTGTTCTATAATCCTCATAAAGGTTTACAGCTGGAAACATCAAACTATCTGGTGGGTTTTACCCTCATAACTGAAGGTTTATAGCTGGAACCATCATCAAAATTCGATAAAAACAGTGGATTTTGCCATATTTATCATATTTCATGACCCAACAAACATCCCACATTTTTCCCATCCACGGCACCGATCCAAGGCGTTCAAGTTTTGCACCGTCTCCGGAAACACGGCGCCCGCCGGGCACTCGACCTCGATGAGTTCTTCGTCAAAGGCACCGCAGGTACCGTGGCTCGGTATCGCCTTGGGATCTCCATGGGTAGGGGCTGGCCCCCAAAAAATGGTGGGGGGGAGGTACCATTTTACAATAACCCACCCATAAAAATGGAGGGGAAAATGAAATCTTATACTGAAATAGTGAAACATCGTGATAAATCAAAATCATTTCTCGATCTGGTTGGGAGTTGATGTGACAAAAGGTTGTATTGATTGGGGTTTTAACCCTTATCTGAACAGTTGTAACATGTTGTAGCATGCACAGGTCAAGCAAAAAATAGCATGGGCCAACTTATCATTTTCCACTTTCCAATCATTTTCCAATCATTTTCTATATCTGAAACTTCAGCCAGACTTTCACCACATTTTTTCTGCAAAGATTTCCACCAGGTAGCAGTGACTAAGTCCAGATAGACGCCACCGTCTCGCTCGCAACTGGGAGACCAGCTGCACTTCTCGGTGCAACTGGCAGCGCCCATTCTTGGCCATGGCCATCAGCTGATTGAAATCAGCAAATTCGGATCATTTCAAGCAGACTCAGTTTGAAATCCATCTTTCATTCATGCTTGGAAGATAATTCCACAGTTCTAACTTTTACGTTTTTGGTGGTTCAATGGAATTTTATGGTGATAGAAGGGGTGGCTTGGGAAGGCTCCCTTGTATGACTTCAAGATCTATTCAAGTCGTTGCTGGCAGCTTTCTCAGACTCATGTAGATCATGTCAGCTGCTGTGAGCCAAATGCCCATCCAACATCAGTTGTCACACAGATCCACAACACCTTAGCCTCATCGATATGGGGGTTTCCATAAATGGAGGCATCCCAAAATGGATGGTTTATAATGGAAAATACCAATCTAAAATAGATGATTTGAGGGTACCCCTATTTTAGGAAACCTCCAAATATGAGTCAATGATGTCATGCAGGTGCTGAAGAGATCTTCCAAACAGGCCAGACATTCCGATGCTCCCAGCAGCCCAAGAACAGATCCAGCTACAATTCTGGAGCTTCCAGACTGAGCTGACTGACTGCGAGGTGCCTTGGCCAAAAATGGGCGTTGGATCAGCTGCCAAGCCCAACTTCCCAAGATTCGGCAGTGAAAAAAATCAGCTCCAGACCTGAGATCTCAGAGATAAACCTGACAGCTGACAGGGTTGCTCCACCCCAAATACAAGGGAGGAGAATAGGTAGAAAAAGGAACACAGTAAAATCGATAAAAAAACAAATTGAAGCTTTCTACGCAAAGCACTGTCTGACTTCGATAGTCTTGTGAATCATCTTCTGAGATGCTGGCTACGTGCCACTGTGCTGGAAGCAGCACCTCATGAGTACATTTCTGAGCATCACAAAGTGAAGAAGAAAACAACAAAACATAACAAAACCCCCAAGGCATGTAAGCAAACAAAGCCGAGCAAAGCTTCAAATGCTTTGGATTCTACAGGACTCTGAGAGCCAACCTCTTGGCAACCTGCAAGGGCTTGGATGGCTTCACTATGTAAGGATGGTCGCATTTTTTGTAATGATGTTGCAAGTGATGTATCAGCCAAACATTCAATGTACTTCCCACAATGACAAGCATTGGATGATTTTCAGATGCCTTGGACCAAACTCCATGTTTTGAAGTCATAGCATCACCAACCAAAGATACACAAATGACATGAATTGACATGATATAAAGACAATCTATGAGACAAAATATACATCGACTAGGCTGATTACACTCACATAACCCCATCTGTTCATGGCCTTTGTGTCTGCAAATGTGCATCAAAAATGGGCCTCAGGGGCCAAGACAGTAAAACATCGACCACAACCTCGTTGGATCTTTTTAGGCCACGACAGGCGGACAGCATTTGAAACCATGGCGGAAGCGACAAATTCTGTTGAGATCTGGATTTTGGAAGTCACCAACACTTTGGGGGTAGAAATGTGTTCTGAATTTTGTACTGGAGCCTCTGGGGTTTGAACACTCAATGGCTGTGAGTCACAGATTGCTGCTCGTAGTGTTGCAAGATTGTCTATAGTAACAACAGTAAGATGAACCCTTCCATCTCATAATTTCAGAAAATGACAAGACTGCTTAAGACGCTTTTTATCAATACAACCATAAGCCACATGTCAATTATTTCAGTGTTACTTTCCAAGATTACTGAATATATTTCTTCACTAAATCTACCTATCAGGCAACCCATTATGGTGACCACGCCGCTGCACATACTCCTGATCCGGGCTGAAATACGTGAACGCAGCCGATGCACTGGTGATTCCTGCAGGGAATGTTTCAACATGTCACCAAATGTCATGACTCATGTATTATATATATATGTATATACACGTGTGATCATAGTATTTGGTTATAACAAATGTATAATTATGACTTATATATGCATATGCATATGCATATGTATATTTATCTATCTATCTATCTATCTATCTGTCTATCTATGTATCTATCTACCTAACTATCTATATATCATGTATCATATGTATATCATTTTATGGCTGAAATGTTGCCATGCATCAAACTCCCAACTTCTCTCCTTCATGTCTCAAACTCCGTAGGACCTTCCCGAGGTAGTGCAAGGCCGAAAAACCTGAAGAGATGGCTGAAAATCTGGGTGCGGGATGGGTCAAAACTTATTGTTTCATTATTTGCATACTTGGGGGAATAACCATCCTATACGATCCTTTAACCATGCTTGGGTTTTGACCCATTTGACCCATGACCATCTGAGAAAACTCCAGACCATTCCAGACCTCTCTGCACTGGCTGTGCTTGAAGTGGCAGCATCGAGCTCTCTTGGGCGGGTTCCAAGAGCGACAAGAGGCTGGTGCGATCTGGCGACATGACATCTCCAGCAAGTTGCAGACTTTGGGAGGGATTTTATACATCGACCATCAACAAATATCAACACAAACCAATCTGGTTTCACAAATAAATTGATATAACACTATATAACATTGATATAACCATGATACATCAATCTTAACCATTAATATACAGAAACTAACATAACAAATTGATATAACCATGTTTGTAAACAGTGCGTTTCAGTCTCAGAGTTTTTCTACGGTGCACCTCTTTGCTGCACAGCATGGAAGACTTTGCGTCCACGCTCTGAAGACTGAAGCACCTGCCAAGCTGTGGCCCAAGCCAAATCAAGCGGCGTCAAGTGGTTGAGATCATGGCGGGAAAATATGTGTGGGATGCCCTCGCCTTTGTTCAATATCCAAGTTACTTTTCGATCTTTTCAAACATTTCAAGGCCAAGAACCTCTTGAAGGAAACCGTGCTCTTGTCTGAGACCTTGAAGCTCTGGCGACTCCTGGAGGGTCAGTTGATTCCCGTGGCAGTCGTGTCATGTCGTGCCACTTTTCTGCGGTCCTCCGACGTTTTGGGCTTCCAACTCTGCATGGCGATGCGTCCGAAAGGCGAAACTCCTTCCATGGCCTGTCCGACAGATGTCAAACGGATCCGTCAGCGCGATCCATGGGGGGGCTAATGGATGTCTAATGGATGTATAAGCAGTTTTGATATGATTTTGGGAAAATAATGGGAATATCATGTAAAATTCATTTTGATGTTGGCGAAAAAATGACATGATTCAATATGAATCATTTCTTGAATTGCTTGAAACAACTCGCGAATGGCCACTGGAGCAAAAAAAACATGTTGGTGTTTGAATCATGTGCAAGTTGAAATGCTCAGAATTCATTCCATGGCGCTGCTTCTTCGAGCCTTCTGGTCACTGTGCTTGTCTTCAACCTCAATCTGCTTAACCAACAGGCGAAATCGTTGAACATGTTCAGGATTCGAGTATAGACAGTATCATAAAAAAATGATTGGAAACATTTGGGAACTTTGAAATTTGACAGCGTCAAATGTCAAATCACCCTATCTTAGCTTCTCGCCCATTGCTGTACAAACGACTTGAGGTTTTCTGGTTGCTTCACCACACAGTCTGAGGCCTCAGAAATCGGATAGGTCTTGCCATGGCATGCCATTGCCACCAATACCACCTAACAACTCCCCAGACGTTGTCTGCAAGCATTGAACATAGTTGCAATATGTTGAAATTCTGTTTGACTTAACGGAAGCATTCTGCAAAGGGTTGCAAACTGTCAAGGAAAGACGCTGGCGCTTGTTCAAAAGAAGAGTTCAAGAACAATAGCAATGGAGCAACGGCCGCTTAGTGCGACTGCAGGAGCCGGGGCTCCCAATATCCCCAAACAGCAAAGGTGGTTGAACAATCATGAGACCCAAAACATCCCAAAACCCCAAAACACCACAAGTTTCTAGTCTAGCACCAAGTCAACAAGATCCAAACACCCACGCTCGAAATATCATAGCCATGATGACTTTTTCCCATTCCACTGATCATAACCATGACTGACCATAACTGATCCAAAATTAAAGACGTATTGGGACTATCTGAGACTCAGGCCAACGTGTTGAGAATCGGCTCCAGATGTTCAAAGTACCTTCCATTGAAACATCCGAGACATCAGCATGGATCACGCCCCGAAACAAATCCGAGAGATGGCCAGGTCACTCATCTTCTGTCATCTCTGGAGGTTTTCCCTCCAAAGATTGATGCGCCTCGGGGTCCAAGGTGACATCTTGGACATCAGTTGAAAAACATAGGAACAACACACAAAAACTGGAAACCTCACAGTTGTGACTCACCAAGTGCTGTACCATTTCAACCAGAAGCCCACGAAGGTCTTGGAAGAAACTCTCATTCTGCTCAGCCTCAACCAAACTTGATGGCCCAAATTGCCACACTGAAACATCTGCAGCCGCAGCCTGCGTGGGAAGTGTTTCCATTGGAGCTGCCATGGCACATCCTGATGATCCTGATGGAGTAAGTTGCCTGTTGCGAACTTGGGGAACTTGGGGAACTTGGACCCACAAAAACACCTTGGAAGACCCATGGTCCACACCACATCTGGACATTTCAGCGGCAAATTTTGTGAAACAGGCTACAGTATATGGCTTTTCAGTGCCAACGGCCCTCAAAAAACCTGAATCGCTAACAAATTCATGCTCGTCTCCCTCTCATACAAAGCTTGCTGATGCTCCAAACGATGCGGCAGCGACCGCAAGAAACTGTGGCACCTAGTGAGAACATGTCAAACTGGGTTCAGTTTCTATTGCAAATCCTATGATTTTGACTTTTGCTGTACATGTTTGAGGTGCGCTGTTGCTATGGCCTTGAATCTGGGAAAGCCTGCGAAGCCGACCAGCAATGTGGATACCGCATTCCACAAACGCTCCCATAGTGCGATACCAAGGACTGAACTTCGGATTGAGCATGACTGAGCACTCTCTCTGGTTCAAGTAGAATACTTATTCACCCGACAAAAAATCACCTACAAGAAATGTTTCATCCATTTTCCACCATCTGCTTCCAATCAATCTATCGGAAACTGTCACGCGGTTCACGTCAAGACTTGCTTCATGGGCACCTCGGGCAGGGGAAGGAAAGCAATGCAACACATGAAAGCCATACACATAGATATCAAACGGATACGAAATGATGAGATTCACCGTGCAAAGACAACTTGAACATGTTCAATCGGAACAAAAAAAGAACGCTGTAGAGCAGCTGTTTTTTGCAAATGAAAAGTCAAACGGATCACAAGGCACTTGGAAGGTCCTCAACATCTTCAAACCACAGTGCGCCCTAAAAAAGTGTCCGAGAAACACTTCACAGTCTTCACAACTCAATGTCAAAAACAAGAGGAGCCAACGAACCCGAATGCAGATCACGTAGAAAGACACGTAAACGATGACCACAAAGATAAACTATCTCATAAATCAAAAACATATNACGCGCTGGCGATATTGCTTTCCCAGCTAGGCATAGAATGCAGATAAATACGACATCGGTCACGGTCAATCTCTTTTTGACCGCTGAAGCATTGCGACGCGCCATCATCGTACTACAAAGCTTGCACAAAGCACGTCCCAGTACTACTTCGTACTACAAACCTTGCACAAAGCAAAACCAAGTACTACTTCGTACTACAAAGCTTGCACAAAGCTCTTCCCAGTACTACTTCGTACTACAAAGCCTACACAAAGCTCTTCCAGGTACTACTTCGTACGACAAAGCTTGCACAAAGCACGTCCCAGTACTACTTCGTACTACAAAGCTTGCACAAAGCACGTTCCAGGTACTACTTCGTACGACAAAGCTTGCACAAAGCACGTCCCAGTACTACTTCGTACTACAAAGCTTGCACAAAGCACGTTCCAGTACTACTTCGT
>BGPT01001625.1:4261-17360 GCA_003297045.1 Symbiodinium sp. clade C Y103 | reverse complement strand
GACGCGTTTGAAATGTCTCCAAAATGATCACCTTTGTGGCTTCCCCCATAGACACGGCGTTCCGGCCGCCAAAACGAACGCGAGGCTACGACATCATGGCAAACGTTGGCATGTCACAAAATGCCACGCCTGCCACACGAAACGNCCATAGACACGGCGTTCCGGCCGCCAAAACGAACGCGAGGCTACGACATCATGGCAAACGTTGGCATGTCACAAAATGCCACGCCTGCCACACGAAACGATACTTCGACACGTTTGACACGTCGAAAACATGCTCACCTTTGTGGCTTCCCCCANCATGTCACAAAATGCCACGCCTGCCACACGAAACGATACTTCGACACGTTTGACACGTCGAAAACATGCTCACCTTTGTGGCTTCCCCCATAGACACGGAGTTCTCGATGCCACAACGAACGCGCCGCAACGGCAAAGCCACATGAAACGAACACAGTCCAACCCCCAGACCCCCAAGGTAAAACGAGAACCCTTTGCTACGCATTCGGGAAAATGCCATGCAAAACTGTGGTGCTGTTCATAGTCTTTCAAACCAACGCCGCACAGAGTGGAAAGAAAAGTGCATTTATCAATGAGCAAGATATAGTAAGATAATTCCGATATATTATGGTGGTCGTCCGAATGGTTCTTACGCAGGGTGCAAGGTTGCGGTTTTTGAATATTTTTGATGGCTCACCACACTTTGACTGCAGGCTTTGACATCGGTTCTAGGGAGATCATGGGACTTGTATGGACTTGTCATGAACAGAGAAGGACAGCAAATCAAAGCCGGATGACCCACAACGCCTCAAACCAACAATGCAAACATGAACCAGACTCCCTAGCTGCCCTAGCTGAAACACCGTGCCGAGTCAACACAAGACTCGCAAGTAAGAGTGGAGCAGCACACGTGAAATCCAGTGCCCGTGAACAGCAGAAACTCGGAACATCGAAAACACAGCATGACGCCTTTGGTTTCCCGAACAATTCCACCCAAATCAAATGACACATGCACTCTCACAATCTTCAGACCCTGTCTTCCAACAATAAACTAGCATTTCAAGTTTTGCTTACAATGTCCCTCGGCATACCTAAGGCACTTCTGACATATACGTCTCACATACATGTTTTAAAACAAAATGATGTATATCTGACACCTTGCAGTTGGCAATCTGGAGTATAAACTGTTTTTTGGGTCCAGGGGTAGCCTGGGTTTTTGGCTCAAGGGCAAGGAGACGGACAAGGATGGTGAAGGATAGGAGAAGGGACGTGCAAATCTAAAGACACCAAAACCTGAGTCGTGTTGTGAATCTGCGGCAGCAATTCACCAAACTAATGCTCACAACAAATACAAAACAACATGATTTACCGGCCCCCTTCCAGTGCTCATGACCTCTTCTGGTGCTCAACGAGGCAGTTGTAATACCCTGACCACTAAGATAACCCAAGTCTGGTTGGTTGTTGGTTTCAACCAGAACATATCGATCATTGGAAATCATCATCTGGTGACTTTGGGACCTTGGAATGTTTTAGTCGGAATGCCATCATCAAGGCCTGTTCTGGAACCAAAACAAAAAGTACCACTGCTGCCGTGGCAGTTTCATGTCATCCCAGTCACCTTCAAAAAATGTAAATCCACCTTCAACCCTCAAACCGCAGATTTGAATGGGCTAAAATGCCGGTTTCGCGGTTACAACGCGTCAACAACCCCAAAAAAGAAACCTACACATGACCACAGTTCCTCGTCTCACTCCATCCCCAAATCACCCCCCTAAAAATTGTCCGTTCCAAATCTCGGAAAATCTCCTGATCCAGCGATCTACGCTGCCCGAGCCTCCTCAACTTCCAGTGTTGTTCTCTGGAGCTGCATGCCTGCGGATTCTACCAAAAACCTGGGTCCCGAGATTCTAGAGAGACATCAAATGGTGAGGCCCAAATCCAAGATTCACAAAATCAATCTCAGTCATGTTGCTGCTTTCTTCAGCTCTCCCCATAGAAAAAATGTAGAAGTGTACTGGGTCCTACCATTTTGTCAAAGGAAACTTTGTAGAGGAACTTTGAGCCAAGAGTTTTTTTGTTCGGAATGTTTCAACCTCACATTCAATCAGCCACGCATTACCGTTATCTGGGTAATACCGTTTCCCATCATGGGCTACAGTGGCAATCCTTCTGCGAACAGAAATGCCCCTGTTCCGGGTCACGTCAATTGATATGTGGCTGTGTCCAGACAAGCAAGCGCTGCAAATGCGATGGCATGCAGCGGGCAGCGAACTTTTCCTGTTGGGGCAACTTGAGCCAATATGTCAATGGCGCTCTAGACTCTAGTCTCTGAATTGTACCGCATGATGTTGATGATTTTACATGTGGTGTGGCCTCTATCCCATTGACACCCCCATGTATGACGCGCTTCAGCAGTCATACACGAGAGAAGGGATGGGCCCGGGAGAATTTGAATCTCTTGGCCTCTACATAACGTTCTAGCGCCAAAAGCTAGCAATCATACACGGGCCGTGCGTAGCGCAGTGATCCGTGAATCATGCATTGTAGGATAGCACTGGGGGTTCGACCATGCCAGAGCCTCACGGCAACTACATCACCTTACGCTACGTGCAGTATAGACTATGAGATCCGACACAAAATTTTCATTGTGTGCATTGAAAAGTATTGTGGCAAAATGCTACTCAATGTGGAGAGGTGACACCCGCATACTCGCCTCTGTACATGGAAATGCCTCGCTCAGATTCCTCGCAATAGATGGGGTCGACGTCTCCTCTCGCCCAACATCATCTTTGTTCATAGCTCATATCATCATTGTATTTCAACGTCGTTGTTTTTTTTGTTTTGGCCCAGACGACGACGCACCTCCAGTGCCATAACCTTGTGCAGTCCTGCTTCCTCGTCGTGCGTCTTCAGATGCTTCATTGGCGATGGGCCCCATACGTTGACGTTGTTCCGGGGTTGCACTTGGCATCAGCTTATCCATTCTTCTGGCGCGTCCTTTCTTTTCCTCCTCAGAAGCAAAGCTGTACGCACAAGCAATCTTTGCCTGGAGTTCCTCAGGGATTTGGACGCCCTTGTGTGCTGCTGCCATCCCAATTTCGTTTCGAGCACGTTCGCGAATGCAGTGGGATACACCCAATGCTGGAAGGCATAGACATGAATCTCCATGTCCCCGAGCGTCTTCAGCATCTCTGAAGTATGTATAAGTCTTGACTTCGGGATAGGCCCCTTTGATGGATCTCCTCAAGGAATTGGCGATGATCTGTCTCATTCGGGTCCTTCGATCTGGTGATTCTTTGTCTTCTGTTGATGGTAGATTCTAGATAACTCCAGATTTCAGCCGGACTGACCCCTTTCTCATGATGAATGCCATGATCTTCTCAAGCTTGATGGCGGTTTGGATCATCGTGTTCATCATGCTGCAGGGTTTGCCTTCCCACATGACAAAATGGGGCTGTTTCTTGTCGGGCTTTGCCCTCGCATCATAAAATGCGCGGGTATTTCCTTCGGTGGAATATGACAACGACACATCTGTTTCGTGACCTGTGTACGGTGCAAGCCCATCAAGGTCCAGACTTGCCTTCTTGTTGACAGTCGTGACGGTATAGTAGCCGTCTGGTGAGTGAAGAGCTCGCCACGTGTAGTAGTCTCCGTACGCACCGGCAATGTAGATCATGCCGGCGTTGTCCAGTAGTCTTGAGGAATTCTCGTCCGGATCGTTGCTGATTACCGCATCAGCTGCGTCTGGCATCTTCTTCGATCCGATGGTCAGAGGATGCGCCCGCTTGGGAAATGATTGAACATGTTCTTCATACTCCCTGTGTTTTCGCTCTTCCTCAGCCTTGACGTTGAGATCTTCCGCTCCGGCTTCTTCATTCACGGACTTATCCATCGTTGCGTCTTCTTCTTCTCCTTCATAATCAACTTCAGTCTCGTCCAAAGTGAAGTCAAGGTCACGATGTACGTCTTCGACAGTTGCACCGGTTTCTCCTTCTTCCTCCTGGACCTCTTCTATGACCGAACACCAACCTTCCACGCAGGCCACCTTGAGAGCTTGGACTTGTCCTGTCACTTGTCACTGGCATCTGCAAACCTGACATATGCACATCCGCAGGCCCCCACATCCCTGCGCTGATGTCAAATCAAAGCCCTACAGTAGGACCCATTTCAAAATAAAAAGCGGGAAAGTAGAAGTCGATTTATCAAAGGAGGTTGGGAAGCAATCTTCCGAGTTACGGATGAAGTTCAATGCAGTAACAATACATCACATAACATGGAAGTGGTGACTTAGTAGAAGTGGTGACTTAGAGAAGTGGTGACTTAGGGAAGTGGTGACTTAGAGAAATTGTGGCTTAGATTAGAGAAGTGGTGACTTACGCCATCTGGTGCCTTCAGGGATCCGGTGACGCAGAGAAGTGGTGACTTGAGGGAAATGGTAATTTGGAGAAGTGGTGACTTAAGGGAAGCGGTGACTTAAGGGATCTGGTGACTTAGAGAAGTGGTGGCTTAAGGGAAGTGGCAACTTAGAGAAGTGGTGACTTAAGGGAAGTGGTGACGAAGTGGTGACTTAGAGAAGTGGTGGCTTAGAACAGTCGTGGCTTAGGGAAGTGGTGACCTAAGGGATCTGGTGACTTAGAGAAGTGGTTGCTTAAGGGAAGTGGTAACGAGAAGTGGTGACTTAAGGGAAGTGGTGACTCAGGGGAGGTGGTGACTTAGGGAAGTGGTGACTTAGAGAAGTGGTGGCTTAGAGAAGTCGTGACTTAGAGAAGCGGTGACTTAGAGAAGTGGCGGCTTAGAGAAGCGGTGACTTAGAGAAGCGGTGACTTAGAGAAGCGGTGACTGAAAGAAGTGGTCTTGGTGATGTTGCAAAATGCTATGTAGTGGCTGCATGAATGTTGCATGGGCTGTGTTGTTGGGAGGAAGCTGGCGCACGAAACGGTGTGTTTTTTGGGTAAAGAGGCTTCTGCCCGCGGCGGTTGCGGCTTGAGCCAAAAATTGCCTCCGAATCGTTTGCTTCAGTTTTCATCCAAGCGGCCGGTGCCAGGCATCTTGGCCTCAGCCTGAAGCCTTTTCCGCACGGCACCACCTGGCTGGAACTGGCAAGAACCCTAATGAACAGAATGCAACGATAGTTTGCAATTTTTTTTGCGATATGCAATTAGAGTTGCAATGAACGTCATCTGACGTGATTTGCAGCTGTGACCCATGAAAGTACCCCGGAGTCGTCTGGCTCGGGATCGCTCGGCCAAGCCCGCCACGGAACGATCTCCAATGTCCGCACGCTGTTCTCTGTCGAAAGCTCGCCTGGTGCAGCGCTACCCACATCCTGGCTGACGTTCTTCTGCCAAAAGTGGAACGGCGACATGTCCTGGGCAGCAAATGCAAACAATAGGTTTCACAAGTTCAATCTCATCATAAAAAACAAAATTCATCAAAAAAGGATTATATCGGAGTTTTGTTGCTTTCTTGTTTCATTTCTCACACTTTCTGAATACTGACCGGTGGCGACAATCAAGACGACAGGTTTCGCAAGTGGACGTCATGTTTGCTCTGGAACTGCACCACAAAGTTCAACCGGACATCACAAAACGCAAAATTCATCAAACAAGATGAAGCCCACAAACCCGAATGCTCACACGAACCTTCTTGACACTCCTGACATGACACTCTTGGGAAGACACTCCTGGGAGACACTCTTGGGAGACACTCTTGGCATGACANACCCGAATGCTCACACGAACCTTCTTGACACTCCTGACATGACACTCTTGGGAAGACACTCCTGGGAGACACTCTTGGGAGACACTCTTGGCATGACACGCTTGGGAGACACTCTTGGCATGACACTCTTGGGAGACACTCTTGGCGTGACACTCTTGGCATGACATTCTTGGGAAGACACGTTTGAGAAGACACTCTTGGCATGACACTCTTGGCATGACACTCTTGTGAAGACACTCTTGGGAGACATTCTTGGGAGACACCCTTGAGAAGACACTCTTGGGAGACACTCCTGACATGACACACTCCTGGGAGACACTCTGGGAGACACTCTTGGCATGACACGCTTGGGAGACACTCTTGGCATGACACTCTTGGGAGACACTCTTGGGATGACGCTCTTGGCATGACACTCTTGCGAGAACACTCCTGGGAGACACTCTTGGCATGACACTCGTGGAAGACACTCTTGGCATGACACGCTTGGGAGACACTCTTGGCATGACACTCTTGGCAGGACATTCTTGGCAGGACATTCTTGGGAAGACACTCTCCGGAAGACACTCTTGGGAGGACATTCTTGGGAAGAAACTCTTGGCATGACACTCTTGGAAAGACACTCCTGGGAGACACTCTTGAGAAGACGCTCTTGGGAGACACTCTTGGCATGACACTCTTGCGAAAACACTCCTGGGAGACAATCTTGGCAGACACTCTTGGGAAGAAACTCTTGGCATGACACTCTTGGAAAGACACTCCTGGGAAACACTCTTGAGAAGACACTCTTGGGAGACACTCTTGGCATGACACTCTTGGGAACCCATTCCTGGGAGACACTCTTGGGAGACACTCTTGGGAGACACTCTTGGGAGACACTCTTGGGAAGAAACTCTTGGGAAGACACTCTTGGGACACTCTTGGGAAGTACCTTTTGGCATGACACTCTCGGAAAGACACTCCTGGGAGACACTCTTGGCAGGACACTCGTGGGAGACACTCTTGGCATGACACGCTTGGGAGACACTCTCGGGAGACACTCTTGGAATGACACTCTTGGCAGGACATTCTTGGGAAGACACTCTTCGGAAGACACTCTTGGCAGGACATTCTTGGGAAGAAACTCTTGGCATGACACTCTTGGAAAGACACTCCTGGGAGACACTCTTGAGAAGACACTCTTGGGAGACACTCTTGGCATGACACTCTTGGAAAGACACTCCTGGGAGACACTCTTGAGAAGACACTCTTGGGAGACACTCTTGGCATGACACTCTTGGCATGACACGCTTGGGAGACACTCTTGGCATGACACTCTTGGGAGACACTCTTGGCATGACACTCTTGGCGAGGACATTCTTAGGAAGACACTCCTCCAGGGAGACAATCTTGGGAGACAATCTTGGCATGACACTCTTCGGAAGACACTCTTGGGAAGACACTCTTGGGAAGACACTCTTGGGAGACACTCTTGCCATGACACTCTTGGGAAGACACGGCATGAAACTCTTGCAAGACAATCCTGGGAGACACACTTGGGAGACACTCTTGACAGACACTCTTGGGAGACACTTTTGGGAAGACACTCTTGGGAGACACTCTTGGCATGACACTCTTGGGAAAACACTCCTGGGAGGCACTCTTGGGAGACACTCTTGGCATGACACTCTTGGGATGACGCTCTTGGCAGGACATTCTTGGAGAAACACTCTTGGGAAGACACTCTTGGGAGACACTCTTGGGAGACACTCTTGGAAGACACTCTTGGGAAGAAACTCTGGGGAAGACACTCTTGGGACACTCTTGGGAAGAAACTTTTGGCATGACACTCTTGGAAAGACACTCCTGGGAAACACTCTTGGCATGACACTCGTGGAAGACACTCTTGGGAGACACTCCTGGGAAACACTCTTGGCATGACACTCGTGGGAAGACACTCCGAGGAGGCATTCTTGAGAAGACACTCTTGGGAGACACCCTTGGAAAGACACTCTTGGGAAGAAACTCTTGGGAAGACACTCTTGGGACACTCTTGGGAAGAACCTTTTGGCATGACACTCTTGGAAAGACACTCCTGGGAGACACTCTTGGCATGACACTCGTGGAAGACACTCTTGGGAGACACTCTTGGCGTGACACTCTTGGCATGACACTCTTGGGAAGACACTCCGAGGAGGCATTCTTGAGATGACACTCTTGGGAGACACCCTTGGAAAGATACTCTTGGGAGAGACCCATGAAAGACACTCCTGACTTGAAATGTCACAAAATGCCACACCTGCCACACAAAACAACGTTTCGACACGTTTGAAACGTCCAAAACATCATCATTGCAGCTTCCCCCATAGACAACAACGTTTCGACAGTCCAAAACATCATCATTTTTGCAGCTTCCCCCATAGACAACGACCTTTCGACTGTCCAAAGCATCATCACCTTTGCAGCTTCCCCCATAGACAACGACGTTTCGACAATCCAAAACAGCATCACTTTTGCAGCTTCCCCCATAGACAGCGGCATTTCGACAGTCCAAAGCATCATCACCTTTGCAGCTGCCCCCGTAGACAGCGGCCTTAGCGGCTTCACGCGGACACTTGCGAACGGCGGGGAACGGTTGCGGTCGCGGACGCAACGTCTAGCGAACACACTCAGACCCCCAGAGAGAAACGGGAACCCTTGCTACGCATTCGGGAAAAAAGCTTGTATCCCAGTTTTTCTTTATCTCACAAAAACTCGTTCGTAATTATTTTGTTGCATTTCTCACACTTGCTGAATACTGACCTGTGGCAACAATCAAACTGACAGTTGCCAAAATGCATGGCTAATATGAATCTTGGAGATGTGGGCCTGAAGTGGAATCTCACTCACTCACTCTCTCTCTCTCTCTCCCCCTCTCTCTCTCTCTCTCTCTCTCGCTCTCTGTCTCTATCTTTTTTTGTGTGGGAAGGACCTGCACCTCTGAATTTTTTCCATGCGAAAACCAATACATCTCTGAACTGAACCTCCAATTCATCCTCTTCAATGTCAACCAGAGTCCCTCCATGACCTCTAAATTCAACGGCTCCAAGATAAGCCCGTGAGTCCAAGAACTTGTCTCTACAGTAACTCCAAGATGTGCGAATAAGGCTTGTGAGTTGGAGTTTCAGAATGTCTGCCAATTTGAAGCATACACTGGCGTGCGCGCTTTTTAGACGCAGTTGCGCGAAGAGCAAAACCAGAAACCAATTCAATAAATAGCCGCTGTTTTTCGCTTGAACGCAGGAAGGCTTGCATGAGTGCTGCGTCTTCTGCGCGCGTGACGATAAAGAAAAGCGCGTATTTGAAAAAACAGCGCAATATTTGGAAACCTACCCAAGACACATTTCAAGAACGACTAGTTTGATGCTGTCTGATTTCCCCAACAAGCACCGACCAGAGCAATTGAGACATGGCATTTCCCATCATGGGCAGGCCAACAACTGGGGGCGGCAGAGCGCGGGACGCCAGCCCGATCAAGTTGCCGCCCTTGCTCCTCCAAGATCGCCACAAGGCATGAAGGAAGCCCCCAAGTAAAGGGCATGGGCTTTGCCATGGCAGCAACTCAGGGACCGAGTTGCGGGCTGTCACACTGATTGAGCACTGTCAGCTTGGGCATCGGGTTTGTCTGTGTGCCTTTTTCCAATGTGATGCAACAAATCGTGGGACTTTTGGCTCTCTTCTCATCCACTGAAGAGCGTGTAGATTTAAATTGCCGTCCACTGAATCCACGACGTGAATTATCCTCCACGCCATCCGCTCTAATTACTCTAACTTGTCACCTTGTCTCCAGACGCTCTTTGGCATATGCTACGTCCTGGGCTGCATCACCCATAAGATGACCGCCTCACACAAATCTTCTGCTTCCATTCAACAAAAACATGCCGCCTTAAAGTCCGGTCGGGGTGATCATCAGCCTGGAAAACACAACAAACTCTTACACAGTTTTTTGTTTCAGCACTGCACGCAGCTGTGCATGTCATGTTGACCATTTGCAAGACAACGTGCAGAGATGACCACTTCAATGAGATGACTGCCCGAATCATCCAAGACCACGAAGTGGATCTACCACTGCTCTCAAACCCCCACACGTCTGGAAGTGCTGGTGACACTTGAAACAAATGCTGGTTGCAAGTCAATCTGCATCATACCCTTCAGGCGCGTCATGCATACATCATAGAACAATACAAGGACGGCAGTGATCAAAAGCTTCAACTGCAGCAACTGGCAGACTCTTCTCTCTGATGGCGCCCACCGCTGACATGGCCAAATCGCGAAAAGCGTCCCCAAGCGGATGACGTTGAACCACCTGTTGCCTAGCATGAACTAGCAAGCAAGACTCATGCCTGCCAATTTTGTGGCACAGTTTCTTTCCACAATCACCATGGCTCTGCTACTTCTCCAAAGTCGCATGCAAGAACCAAATCTACCGATTTTTGTGAAACTGGGGCCAAGGCCTATGTATGTTGGCGTGCTGGATGTTACATAAGACTTGTCAGCTTGCGGAAGAAGAAGCAACTGGCAAGGTGATATCCATGAGGTGTGAAATTTTTTCCCGAAATGCATAGCAATGGCTCCTGTTTCACTCTAGGGGTTTGGCGGGTTGAGGGGTGTGTTCGCTAGATGTCCCGCAACCGTTCGCAACCGCCCGCACCTGTTCGCAACCGTCCGCAACCGTGCGCAACCGTCCGTGTGAGGGCCCTATGGCGTGCCTATTGGGAAAGCTGCTAAGGTGATCATTTTCGGAGGTTTCAAACGCATCGAAATTTCGTTTCGTGTGGCAATCGTGGCACTTCGTCAGATTCTCACGTGTCTTTTCAAAGGTGTCAAAAGTCTTTCTTTGTGACACGCGCAATACTTGTGCGTCCTTTTCAGAAGATGAATTGCTTTTTTCGTGGCAGAGGAAACAGTGTGGAGCCGGGCTGCATCAAGTGGTGACAACATGCAAATTTTCGGGAGGCTTGGCATTTTCTGACAGGTGATGAAAATTGAGGGAATCTTCAACCTCGCACGAAATGCTGGTTGTGGAGCTTTCAAAAGATCGAGGTTGTAACGTTGTTTTGCGTGGCAGGCGTGGCTCTTCATGACGTTCCAGCATCTGAGATGTGCGGAAAATTGACTGAAGCCTTGTGCAGTTTTTCAGCTGCCAACATGCCTTGTCTCCATTCTCTGGCTTTCTTGTGGTGTCGCCGTGCCAATGGGGAAAGCTTCAAATCCTCCAATTTTTGGAGGTTTCCAAAGAGGTTTTAACGTCGTTTCGTGTGGCAAGCGTGGCACTTCGTCAGATTCTCACGTGTCTTTGCAAAGGTGTCAAAAGTCTTTCTTTGTGACACGCGCAATACTTGTGCGTCCTTTTCAGAAGATGAATTGCTTTTTTCGTGGCAGAGGAAACAGTGTGGAGTGCAAGTTGCATGCAGGCGTGGGACATCGTGATAGTGTCATTTTGCGTGGCAGGGGCAGCATATGGTGCAGATCCGTTGTGTGCGGAATGTGATTTTGCGTGGCAGGCGCAGTATTTGGTGTTGCAACTCACCATTGTAAACTTGACCCTGCCCAATTTTTTATTCCACATTTTCCACGCGTTCCACACATGCTACCCTTTCCGCCCTTTACGCTGCACACTGCGCACTCCACACTCCACACTTTACACTTCACACTTTACACTCGACACTCCACACTCCACACTTTACACTCCACACTTTGCACTCCACACTTTGCACTTTACACTTCACACTTCGCACTACACACTCTACACTCGACTCTAAATCCCACATTTGCACTCCACACTCCACACTTCACACTCCACAACCCCCCCAATCCACAAAAGGTACACTATTTTTACTGGCATTTTTTTCCCCCTTCACCGGGGATTTTTTTCCCGCTCAGTTCTCGCACATTGGTGTGGCCAGGAGGCAAGCAAGGGAGCCAGCCAGCAAGCAAGCAAGCGAGCAAGCAAGCAAGCAAGCAAGGGAGCCAGCGGGCAAGCCAGCAAGCCAGCCAGCCAGCCAGCCAGCCAGCAAGCAAGCAAGCAAGCAAACAAGGAAGCAAGCAAGCAAGCAAGCAAACAAGCAAGCAAAGCAAAGCAAAGCAAAGCAAAGCCAAGCCAAGCCAAGCCAAGCCAAGCCAAGCCAAGCAAGCGAGCGAGCGAGCGAGCCAGCAAGCAAGCAAGCGAGCGAGCGAGCGAGCGAGCGAGCAAGCAAAAGCAAGCACGCAGGCGCGCATGCAAGCAGGCAAGGAAGAAAACAAACAAACCACCTACAAAAACGCTTGTAGCCTTCAATCCAGCCTCAATACCTTTTAATCCAACTTCAAACAACCCCCTGAACCAGACCTAAATAGACCCTAAACAAAACCTAAGCCAACCCTAAAACCAACTTTAAATAAACCCTAAACCAACCTTAAAACCAACCCTAAACAATCCCTAAACCAACCATAAAACCAACCCTACAGAAATTTTAAATCCACCTCAAAACCAACCCGAAAGAAATCCTAAAACCAACCCTAAAGAAACTTTAAACCCACCTTCAAAAACTAACCCTAAAAACCCCAAATAGGGGCCAAATCGAACTAAACCTTAGCAAGCCTAAACAAAATTTAGAGCAACCGGGAATAAACTATAAACCAACCTGCAATAAACACGTTAAACCGACCCCAAGTAACCCTAAAGCACCCTTGAATAAACAGTTTGAAGCAACCCTAAATAAATTCCTTAAACAAAAACACATTCAAAACCAACCGTTAAAAGGCATCTTAAATCAGAACATTATTCCTAAACTTCAAGACCACCTGAAGGTGAAGACCCTAAACCAAGCCGAAGACAGAATTGGCAGGGTAGATGTGGGGGAGAGAAAACAGAATAGATCAGGAAAAAACAAGAGGAGCCAACGAACCCGAATGCAGATCACGTAGAAAGACACGTAAACGATGACCACGAAGATAAACTATCTCATAAATCAAAAACATATNGGAGCCAACGAACCCGAATGCAGATCACGTAGAAAGACACGTAAACGATGACCACGAAGATAAACTATCTCATAAATCAAAAACATATATGCCACCAAAGGGTTAATGTAACTCACTGCACGCGCTGGCGATATTGCTTTCCCAGCTAGGCATAGAATGCAGATAAATACGACATCGGTCACGGTCAATCTCTTTTTGANNCAGCTAGGCATAGAATGCAGATAAATACGACATCGGTCACGGTCAATCTCTTTTTGACCGCTGAAGCATTGCGACGTGCCATCATCGTACTACAAAGCTGGCACAAAGCACGTCCCAGTACTACCTCGTACTACAAAGCTTGCGCAAAACTCGTACAAGTACTACTTTGTACTACAAAGCTTGCACAAAGCGCGCCCCA
>BGPT01001624.1:40713-136052 GCA_003297045.1 Symbiodinium sp. clade C Y103 | reverse complement strand
ACGAATCTCCACGAATCCCCACGAACCCCCACGAATCCCCACGAATCTCCACGAATGTTGAATACTACACAAGAACAGCGCCCACGAATCCCCACGAATCTTCCACGAATCTCCACGAATCTCCACGAATCTCCACGAATGTCCACGAATGCGCACGAATCCCCACGAATCCCCACGAATCCCCACGAATCCCCACGAATCCCCACGAATCTCCACGAATGTCCACGAATCTTTGCGAATCTAAAAAAAAGCTGGACCAAGCAAAAAAGTTCTGGACCAAGGTGGTCTGGGGTGGTTTGGAAGTTTTCTTGCGGTTTTGCCTGCGCCGGGTGTTTTCCCCAGAGGAAAAGAACTTGAAGGTTGTGAATTCACCTATAATCGTTTTTGTGGTGGACAGGGCGGCTTCGACAAAATGGAGCTGACAAGGTTGGTGCTATCTTGCAGCTTGGATAGGAAATATGTTCTCTTACATGGATGTGTTGCGTTTGTTCATGTGGCTCTGTTGTCACAACTTGGCCTTGAGGTGAGGAGGCAGCGCCAGGTTCCAATAATGGCGGCTTTCAAAAAGAACCCGGTGCGTGTAGCAGGCGGCCATATAAGAGTCTAAGAGATTTGATTTAGCCATTGGTTTGGCGTGTGTTGCGTGTTACACGCGTGTGGTTGAGTGCGCATGTCACGCATGAATGCAACATCTTCCAACGCTACGACCTGGGCCTGGCGATGTTGGGGTTGCGCTGCTTGGTTGCTATAATGTGATTTTCTGCCTTCTTTCTTCTTGTTGGCAGGATTTCGTGCTGCGCGTCAGATGTTTGCTGCTGTTGAGGCAGCCACACATATGGACAGGCTTTTGTTTTCTTACACGTTCATGCCTGAAGGCATGAGGGTACGAATGCTGTCACTGCTCAAGTCATCAGGCACCTATGCCGTGTTAAGTTAGGTGTCCAGTTATGGACCCCGGTAGGAATGACCAATGTCATTTCATTACCTCATTCGCACCCAGTCGCAGCTGTGTGCTCATGACAGCTATTTGGATCAGTCCGGAAAGAGAGGCCCCATTTGCATGTTCAGTGTGTATCCACTATCGCCGTGAGCCATAGACCTNGCAGCTGTGTGCTCATGACAGCTATTTGGATCAGTCCGGAAAGAGAGGCCCCATTTGCATGTTCAGTGTGTATCCACTATCGCCGTGAGCCATAGACCTTCGATCACTGTTTGCTGGGAATTCTCTAGTGGATTAGCCAAGTGAAGTAGAGCCCAATTTACGCCGACAGAAGTCAGCCCTTTTTACTCCCTGAAGAGCAGTGGGATCAACAACAGANGAATTCTCTAGTGGATTAGCCAAGTGAAGTAGAGCCCAATTTACGCCGACAGAAGTCAGCCCTTTTTACTCCCTGAAGAGCAGTGGGATCAACAACAGAGGTCAGGCTACCCGCACGCCAATATCGCTGATGTTGGTGGGTCAGCGAAAGAAACATGGCATAACATGGCCACTTTTTCACACAGAACTAGCATCGAATGCGCGTACGTGCACTACGCAGGCAAAACTTGAGAAAGTCAGTTGTTTTCTTGAATGAGTTCTTCAGACCAAACGAATGAAATCGGCATGTTTAATTATATTAAGAACAAGCCTTGAACGCCCTTGAGAATTCATGGGAAAGTTGGGGATCCACGAAACTTGGGGGTTTAATCCATTTGGCCCCATCTTCTATGGGAAAAACAGGAAGAGTCGCCAGTATGCTTTCCTTTATGAAACACTTGAAACTGGCACAATCTGACATTCTCTTTTGGCAAACCCTGTTTGAGTATGTATTGGGCTAGCTTGTTGCACGAAATGGAGGGAACATGCAACTTCGGGTGATTGAAAGACGCCCCCCTTGTTTCACAAGAGTTTCTGCTTGATGAGATAATGAGGATCTTTTTGCGCACTGACCCATTTGACCGTTTTTTGGCCAGCGCAAAGTCATCGCTGGTAGAAGGTAAGAAATTGGCCCCTCCGACTGATGCGCAAGTCACTGCACGAGTGTTTTTGCCGTTTTAAGTTTGGGGGTATCGTCTCGCAATTGCCAGGCGATGTTTTGACAACAGGCATCCAGACCCTTGAAATGAGAACGTTGTGGGATACTACATGAATCTGTCGCAATTGCCAGGCGATGTTTTGACAACAGGCATCCAGACCCTTGAAATGAGAACGTTGTGGGATACCACATGAATCTGTCGATATTGATTTCGATCCTGACTGGGTTGTTGGTGTTTCGGATGGGTGTCATCCGACTGCTTCCGGCTATGGCAACTTTGCTGGATGTGCCCCACACCTCCTGCAGGGAGTCGCTGAGGTCTAAGGGGAGCAATTCCTGGTTAGGCATGGGTCGAAAGTGGGTCCTTGAGCCATGGAGGATTGAGGAACTGATGCTTTAGATCACCAAAGATTGGACATGTAAATTCTGACAATTTTTGACCCATCACCTGATCTCGCTTAGTGAGGTTTCATTCCATGGTGGTTTTATGGGCCTGGGCAATGTCCCAGCAGCCCCCTGGTGAGTTTGGCACTGAGAAAGTTGGGCGTTCCCTTCTCCCGGCGCTTGGTGGAACGGGCTGTTGCGAGGTGCTCCCCAAGCCTTGGCTAAGTTGTTTTTTTTAGGTTGGTTGGGTTTAACCTGGGTGTGTCTGAAAAATGGGGTATACACCCAAATAGCTATTTTAGTGGGAAAATGGTGCAGTCAAAAACCAACGGATGGATTTGCAGACAAACCCACCTGGCTTTTGTTGAACTAGCGAGATGGGTGAACATAAGCCAACTTACAACTGACGACCACCACCTGGCAGGGGCATAATTTGATATTGTTGGATAAGTTGTCAGGTTCGCAATGTTTTGGCCGTGGTCAGATTGCCATGTAGACATTCCATGACATTCCTTTTCCAGCTTGGTTATCTTATTGTATCATATTGTATCTTGGTGACACTAGAGGGCAACATATCTTCATTTTCAACAAGCAGATTCATCCACCATTCTAAAACGGACACTTGGAGTGGTCTGACAATATGGATTTCTTTGAAAATAGGCTTAATTACACCTGAATCCCATGAAATTGCAATGTTTGATCATTTTGGGGGGTGTACCCAATATCATACTCACTACACATCTAAATCTTATTTCTGCGACCCCACCTGCCTCAGGGGAAGGCCATCACTGTAGATATGGCCAGGGCCCCGGCTGGCCACTTCAAGCTTTCCATGGATTTGTTGAAGGGAAAGGTAAACCATGGGAAACCAGGCTTTTTCCCTATGAAACCTGTATGAGTTTCTGGTCAAGTTTTCCCTTACACCAATCCGTTGAAGCTTGAGAATTCGGTCACTTCGACGTCAAGCCACCAACTTGGTGCGTGCTGGGGGACCGTCCTAAGGCGATGCCCCCGCCTGTGGCCTTGTACCTTGACCAAATGGGGGGGATTGGTGATGGATTCCCAGCAATTTTACGGCTCTCAGCTATGGATTTGGGAAGGAAGACCAGGGGTTTCTTGCGTGTTATTTCGCCTTCAATCACGTGACGGACGGTTTTTTTCTAAGACAATTTAGGCAGCCAGACATGGGAGTTGGATTTCTAGCTTTGACCAGCAAAAACTGGGTATTCAATCAGCTGTATCAAGGATGCATCAGGATTTCATCAAGGATAGCTGACTTGAACGCTGTAGGGATGGCAAGCTCAGGACCGACCATCGGCGACGGAACCGGATACCACCCAAAGAGGAGGAGCGCTCCAAGGGCAACGCGTCGTGGTGGTTCGCCCGTACCCCATGGCCCATCAAAGTATGAATTGAATTTATGGGAAGAATATGGCAAAACCAAACCATTTTAGGGTTTGCCTTTTTGTTTCCCATAGAAAAAGTGTGAGGGGTAGTGACATTCGAAGTCGTAAGTCCAGAGTCTTTTTTGGGAAACGCGGCATTTTTTTTATAGCGCTTGTCTTAGCAGAATTATGGTTTCAACCATCTTTGCATAATGAACCCCAGTTGAATCCTACGAAAATCCCAGGAGATCCTGCCTAGACCCCCAGGTTGATCACAACGCCGCAGCCACCCTTCCCGGAGCCATTTCGGCCCGCAGTCGTCGCTCCCGGCCCTGGCCTTTTTGTGTCGCGTAGGGGCGCCCGGGGCCGGAAAAGCAACAACCAAACATTGAGTTGAGATCTTTGCTGCGCAGAACTTTGGCCCAATTTATTCCATGTTTGTTCCCATTAAAAATGGTGATTTTCCATAGTTATGCTAGTCTACCAGAGGGTATTCCATTGTCAGATGTTCGAATCAGGGTGCTATGCTTTTGATCCATTCCATCATGACTTTAGGGGCCCTTGGATGATGGGACTTCCGAATGCCAGTGGTGCTTTGATGACACTTGACTATTTTTGAGGTGATTTCCCAAACAACATACAGATTTGAGATCTGCCAGTTGCTTCAAAGAAGTTTCATGAACAGCTTGTTTTCCTCCTCACAATCCATTCCCTCAAATTGCTAAACATGACAAGGATGGCGATGGATTGTCTAAGAGCCGGTTGGTGGTTTCAAGTTCTACTCAGCCCTTAAGCAGCACAAGTCATTTAGCTTGGCATAGAAAAGATAACATGTGGTCTACTCCTGTACACTCTGGTGAACTAACATAACTATGGAAAATCACCATTTTTAGTGGGAAAATCCACTATAAATGGCCATTTGCAATAGCTATGTTAGTTTACCAGAGGGTACCCCCAAGTGTTCCCCATGTGAGGCTTCTGGTCCTTCAGCTATGTCGGGAGTCCAAGCCAGTGAGGGCGACCATGGCGATAGATTGGCCGTTATGAATCCATCATACGCGTCTTTTTTGGGCATAAAATGCACCAAAGTAGTGTTGACTATCCCATCCCGGTCACCCATGCTTCAAAATGGCCTATTGATTAGTAAGTTAATCAATATATATATATATATATATCAATATCTATTAGGCCAAACTAACAAGATAGTCGAATCTTAAGTTTGTCTACCTTCGTGTCATCTATGTATCTAATCATATCTAATCATTCTACCGTTGTCGCGCTATCTATCTACAGTATATCCCCTACAAGGTGGTGTTCCCCAGTCATGTTTGTGGGTTTATGTTCACCCATCTAATCCAACTCGATGAAGCTGCCATAAACCCAAGTTAGCAAGTTGCTTGACCTATTGAACTTTCCAACAGCTTAGCTACAAGGTGGCCCCCCTCGTTCGGAATAGCTAAGTTGTTTGGTAACTCTGATATTCGCTTGGCTTTATGGCTATAAATTAGCTATAAGTATCATAAACATTCATAAACCATAGTTGTAACTATAGTTAAGTCGGTTTACATATATCTCCGATAGTCATGGTTATAGCATTCAGGAGGGGAGAGCACCAGCCACAACTGGAGGCACCGGCCAAGCTCCCAAGGTTCGCTTCCTGCTGCGCTGGGGATAGCTTTGCCGACTTGGCCTTGGAGGTTGGGCCTGGGGTGTTCAAATATCCATGGTTTATGCTTTTAAATCCGTAGTGAACCAGAAAGATATGGGGATATAGTGGGTAGGGTTAATATAAAAGACGAGTGTTTTGAAAAAGTATGCTCAAGGGGATGTTTGTTTGAGATGACTAACTCATGGCATTCAATTTGTTTGCTCATGCGAAGATCCGGAGATGCGTTTCTGAGATTCTGTTGAATTCTCACGCATCATTCTCATGTATTCAAATCATTTCAAATTACTTTTCGATAGTTGCAGGTGATGTTCAATAGCCATATGGTTTGAATCAGCGGGAATGGGTAGAACAAGACAGAAATGGTAATGACATCAACCGTTAGCAGATAAGATTATCATGGAATTAGGCATGAATGCTGGTGATTCCGTATCACCAACTAAAAATGATCAACATTGCCATCCTTGATTCCCCAGAAAATATACTTGAACATCTGCAGGAAACAAGTGTAAAATTCCCTGCAACCAACTGAATGATACGACATGATTTATTGCCAAAGCTGTTTAAGGGAACCTTTATATTTGAATCACCCATATTGTGTTGGCAAAACACAACTTCCTTGCATATTTTCATAGATTCTCAATAAACCAATGGTATTGATTGATAACCGATCCTCATTAGTATTGATTGATTTTCCCACTTTTGCTAGTTGAACAACAATTTTCCAACCATTGTCCTTTGATTATCAAGTATGGCTAGCTGGACAGTCACCCCATCTATATAGTTCGATAGTTGTCCCAGCCATAACGCCTCCATTTAGGGCATGATTTTTCCATGAGCATGCCAACTGAAAGGGGATTTCCCAGCCAGCCATGTTTGATTACCCATTATAGCCCTTTGTAAATCCCTTCATAACTCTCCATCATGTGTTTCTCATTGTAACCCAATTGTACGACCATGTTTGATGGTGAAATCACAATTCTAAATGGGCCATCTATACTATGACTATAGCTATTACTACTTTGATAGGAGGAAGAGGAATTGGGAGTGCATGCATAGATGGCTATCACCTGTCATCACTCCTTGAGCCATTTTACCTGCGGAAATGCTGCTCTCTGTTGCTCACCTAGACGTTTCCTGCTCACGCAAAAGAAGTGCGGCATCACACGACACCAGCGGTGACTAAGGCCGTCACCAGAGCCAGCTCAAAGTAAGTGCAACCCCTGCCACACAGAACGACGGCAGATGTCACCAAATGCCATGACTGCTACACAAAACGAAAGCGGATGTCACCCAGTGCCACGCCGGCCACATAAAACGAAGGCAGATGCGACCAAGTGCCACGCCTGCCACGCAAGAGGCGCGGCGTCACGGGACCGACGGCAACCAAGGCCGTCACCACAGCCCAGCGCCGTCAGTGCCACACCTGCAAAACGACGCACAGGTTCCATTTAACACCACTAATCACAATTATTAACCAGAAGGTATATGCTTAATATCAACATCAATAACATCAAGAACATCATTTTAATCAGCATAAATCATCATGAATCACCATGAATCACCAGTACAGAATGCATATTCAACCCATTTCCTCCAGGAATTGCCTTGGAAAAGTCAGGACCCCAGACAGCCGGTCTCCGCACAACGGCGCCTTTGAGGCCAACTTCGACCTTGTAGCCTCCACCGACGACTGCATTGCGCCCTACTTGGCGCTCACTTCCGGGAAGTCCAGTCGCTTGGGATAAGACCTGGGGCAAGGGATTTATGATGGAGGTATTAGAGTTGGAATTCAATAGTTTATGATAGTTATATTTTAATGAGTGACAATAGTTTAGAACCATAGGTAAACATGGGTCATTAATGGTTATTAATGATGAATATGTGGTTGTGAAATACCTTAAGTCTTTCAATAGCTAAGTAGTTACAACTATAGTTCATAGCCGTTATAGTCAAGTTATCGTGCATGACCATAACTAGATATGGGCCACAATTCAATATTAACGGTGATTCATGATCATTGATGGTGATTTTGTTCAACATGAAATGGTGATTCATTGTTCAACATCAATGGTTGTCAATTCATTGTTCAACATGTTTTTTTCATCCATATGTGTTTAATACAATTCATCAACTAAAGATCAACTAAAGTTTAGTTCAACTTTAACAATGCAGTTCACCCTCAATTAACTATATGTTTTGATTGGTTTTTGCACGATTTACGCATGTTATCCAAGATACGAACTTGTCACGTCTTTTTTTGCATTCAGTCAGGGTTATGCGCTCTAGAAGGTGGGCCCCCAATTCCACTTTGGCGTTTATGGTGATGAAATACCTATAGTTCACTGGATTGGTTTAAGGGAAAATCTTAACCGGAAACCATAGATTTTCCCATGAAATATAGGGGTTTCCTGTAAATTTTCCCATTAACCAATCCATTGAATAGCATTCCAATAGTTAAGTAATTTAACTACAGTTTATGATAGTTACAGTATAGTTAACAATCATAGTTCAGAACCATAGTGTATTACAACAACAATGTTATAGTTTATGGTTTGCCACATTTTGCCACTATGGCTAAGTTGGCCAACAAAACTCCAAAAACTATCAAACAACTATGGTTTATGATACGTATAACTTATAACTATATGTATATATAGGTCATAGGGTTCAAAACCAACAACCATAACTAGAAGGCACCACTTCAAACACCGTTCGGTTTATCATCGGAAAGGCCGCTCACAGCCTCGTATGTATATATATGTGTGTGTGTGTGTGAGGAGCACTGGATCATCTGGCTGTCGAAATTGCTGATGACCACCTTTGATTCCATAGTCATGTCTCCCTCTGTTGGCTTTATGTCACAGTTGTATCTCGACATGACTGGCATGTTGATTTGCATTTCTTGTGTTTTCATTATGAAATGACTGTCATATCAGCCAAATCCCACACTCCATCATGTTCTCTTTTTACTGCAGCACATGTCCTGAGGAATTCCTGAAAACCACAGACCATTCCGGATGATGCCAATTCGCCATTTTGGCTTGTGAATTCTTTCGCTAGATTTTGTTCCTGAAAGAATCTCAACTCATCTTTGCTGCTTGAAACCTCTGGAAATCTCTGGAATCGCCTTATTATTATGTATGATTCCCCCAGGGCATTTCCAAACCAATTTTTTTTGGCCCTAGATACATAATAAGGTGAAAGTTATCTCCATAACTCCCTGTGTGTATATATGTGCAATATAATTTCATGTCATATCACATGATATAATGAAGCATAAGATATAAACATGAAACAAATCATTACATCCAACCACATCCAGTAGATTTCCCATCGCGAACGGCGCGTCCTTGCCGAAACTCGGCCGCCCAGGCGATGCGTTGCCATCGTCCAGCAAGGGCCAGGCGAGGGAGGCGGAGAAATCTCGCGCCTGGGACCTTTTTGTTGGAGGGTGAACCGGTTCCCCTCCGGTAGACTAACAGATGGCTAGTGAAAATCGCCCATTTATAGTGGATTTGCCCTGATTTGCCTATGAAAATAGGGATTGCCTATTGAACATTGCCAATTTATAGTGGATTTACCTATGAACATAGCTATATATTGAAAATTGCAAATTTATAGTGGATTTATCTAAACCAACATTGCTATTGAACATTGCCATTTACAGTTGATTTACCTATGAAAAATGATGGTTTTCCATAGCTATGTTAGTTTACCGGAGGGTATAAATGATGGTTAAAGCAACATAGACCCGGAAAATCACCCATATTTTTAGTGGACACGAATCTTCCAACCCTGATTATGTTAATTAGCTGGAGGGTAAATTGTTACTCTAGGGGATTTAATGGGACTTGTAGTCCCATCGGGGAATAGTTAATCAACATTTCACAGGCAACAACAGCGGGATGATGGGGACATAATGGGATAGAATGGGTATATTCAATGGATTTAACTAGCTGGGTAAATTATGACGACCTCACTGCGACCGAACCCTGGAATGGTGGTTAGGATTAAGGGACTCATCCCCAAATCACCGCACCTTTCAGGTTAGTGAATTATCATAATTCACATATCCTGAACAATGGTTAATTAATGCTTTGATGACGATTAATTCATATCATATGTGAGAATAATGGAGATTGAACCAAACATCTCCAGCCATGCATTTAATGGGACAAATATAACGAGAGAGAACCGTGAGGAGAACTAGCCCCGGCGATTTAAATGAATGGCATCTTATTGGCATGTAAAGGGATATCAGGGATATCAATATATCTGGATAGATCACAGCCATCTCACGACGGTGTTGCTTGAAATGATGGGGCATTAGGGGTATTTGACTATCGAAACATCACCAAACATTTCAGCTCTAATGTGGTCAGCCCTCAACCAGACATAACCATGGACCATGCCCAATTTCACCAGAAATGGATAGAATAAAACCCTCCAACCTTGGAGGGCCACAGACGTGTTTTCATAGTTAGCTGAGAGTCGATTCTGGTTGATAAGGCTAGAACAGATTAGATCATACTGGTCCGATACCCTCTGAGAATCACATGGCCAAACCGGCGGCTTAAGTGGTGAATCATGGCGATTTTCATGGACTTCGCCTCTGGTCGTCCGCTCAAAAATCCGACCTATACGAGCCGAGGCCTGCAGACTTTGCTCCGTGACTTTGCGCAGAAGGCCGTCAAGGGTTGTCCCTGTGCGCCTTGGATGCGGAAGGAAATCCACGAATTCGGAATGGACCGGTCGATGATGGGAGAGTCATTTTGGTCAACGGGGGATTTTGCCGCAGGCCATGTTTGATGATGAGAGGTTTTTGATGGGCCGATTACTCGATGCTTGGGGGACACCTAATATAGCGAGATCGAGGTAGCGCCCAATGTTTTGCGCTTCAAGGTGGGTAAACACAGCATGGTTCTGCGAATGGGAAGATCATAGAGGATTGCAGGGAGGAATTTCAATGACCTAATGACCAGATGAGTTTTCCTGAGGCTTAAGTATGGATCAAAATTCAAGACCCCTTGTGAGGGAACTGATGGACTTTGCGATTCAGGTTCAGTTGGATGAACATGTGGGGGGTTCAAATTTGGGACTTTAATCTCAAGCCGCAACCAACTTGCGAGTGAAACGAGCCTCTAACTGTTTGCATGGACTTGCAAGTGCCCTATAGCAAGCATATGGGAAGTGTCAGATCGGGCAAGGAAAGTGTCACCTCCGGCAAACTATTCCTCCATTGAAATGGAAGTGAATATCGCCACAACGCCCACCCTATAGATGAGACATGCAACTATGCTAGCTAAGATTGATGGTCTATATCTACAGCTGGATATATGACATATATAGGTTATAACATGTTGTAACTAGGGCAGAGGCCCCTTCTTGCGCTTCTACAGTAATTAGTCTCCCGAATGAACCTAGAGTTGGTATTTCATGTGTTTCCATGTGCATTGTTCCATCCATGCCAGCCTTTTTCCCACTACGTTACACCCATTTTCTTCGAAGATCCTGGGCCCCCAAAGGGGCCACCCCGCTGCGCCACGGCCACCCTGCCCAGGTGTACTTCAAAGAAGGCACGTCGGAGCGTTCCGTGGCGCGGTATCGGATGGATCGGCTGTTGGAGACGTTGATGCTGGTGAACGGTCAGGTGTGGGATGGCCGATGGGAGATTTCTGAGGTGAAACTTGAGTGTTGGTGAAGATGGGAGATTTTCTGGGTGAAGAAGGAAATGGAAGAATCTTCGGAGAAATTCTTAGATATCCCAATGAAGATTGGGTTTTGCAAGGTCTCCCCCACCCGAAATCCAACGTGGAACCCAAGAACAGCCAATAATGCACTATATAACCATATAGTAAATCATGTTTCATCATATCATGTTTTCTGTCTATAGGATTCGGGGCGGATCTAAAAAGACATCTGAATGGGATAAAATGGGACTGATTTGGAACAATGCCACTTGCATTTGATAGCATAGTGAGATGTAACATGATCATCCATGATGTTGGGATATCTGATGATGCATGCACACACACACATACAATACATACATATGAGCATATGAACAACTATAGAGATGCATAAATACATACAACATCACCCACACACACACACACATATATATATATATATATACATATCAATCCTCAAATAGATTCAAAAATCTGTTGGATACCTGGAAGTACAGAGAAGAACTTCATCGTCCTGGAAATACAATTCTTTTTTGGGGGTTACTATCTACATACCATCCAGTGTTTCATACTACCCTGCTGTTTAACATAGCCAATACCCATACTGTAGCTATTGAAAATTGCCAATGATAGTTGATTTACCCTCTGGTTATTTGAAATTACCAGACCATAGCTATTAGCTATGGAAAAATGGCCCATTTATACATGATGCATGATGATTTACCTATTGACCACATTGATTTTCCACTTCGCTAAGTGGTAGTTTCTCAGAGGGTCCCAGCCGGGCGTTGCTGGGCAGGACCCAAACCAATTGGAGGTCAGCTGTCCAGTCGTGGCCATTCAGGCGAGATTCGCGTGCCGTGATCATTGAGAAAGCCATTGGGAAAATAGCTACAGCATGAATGGAACACCTTAATCCCCAAAAGATATCAAAAGATACAACATTGGTAAAATCCCAGTGAAATTGTTTACTTTTTGGCATCTTTTTGGGGATCCATATGTGCACCCCTGAAGCACTTGTCCTGTCCTGCTGTAAATGTCTTGCCTTTCGACTTCGACTTCTTTCTGGGGAAAATCACGACTGTTTGTGTCAAACTTTGCGGGCCTTGAGCCCCTGGACTTGTCACTTCAACATCCTAAAGCATCCCATCACTGGATTGGTTAAAGGGAAAATCTACAGGAAACCATGGTTTTTCCCATGAAATATCGAGGTTTCCGGTTTCAATTTTCCCTTAAAACAATCCAGCGATCCCATGTTTCATGGGTCCCCCGCTGCGCCAGGACATCTACACCATGGTTGAAGATGGGCCGAGCCACTTTCCACCTGAGGTCGTGGCCGCCCTGAAGCCCGAGGAGCGGATGGTGGTTGATCATCATGGAACCCATCATTTCCTCAATTTCCTCTATTACTAACTATTTGATTATGTGGTGGTTTTGGCACATCTTCTTTAGGGTAATTGGGTATACCCAATTTTTGGACAAAACCACTGTGCACCTTTGCTGGGTACTGTAATGGCTCAGTTACCGGTCATGCTCATGACCGTTCGTCCACTATGTGCATTCTTTGCTCACTGATTGGTGTACTGCATCTGTTTATTCGAGTGAATCTCTGGTTGGCCAGGATCAATTGGTTGATAACAACCACAGCCATCTCGCTGGTTGCCAGCCATGTTCTTGTTTCCACACATTGCAGTTGGAAGGCGGTCTTGGTCTGGTAGCTAAAGGAGAAATCAGAGGCGGCAACTTCTCTCCCAGTCCAAGGATGGTCATCCAGGCTTCCAGGGGTCCAGGGTATGCTGAGATTGAGAAGGAACTTCCAGGGTTTGCTTTTGCTTCAGTCCTCTTTTGGTCTGGATGCACATTGCACTTCCTGGTGACCTGCTGAGTCCTGTTAGCATCTCAGGTTGCCCCTAGCTACACCAGCCGCTTCTATCGTGGAAAAGCAATGGCCACGGTGGCCCCGCAGCTGAAGGTCAAGCCAGACTTGTTTGATGAGTTGTTGCTTGCCATCTGCAACCCCAGAAGCGTTGACATCTTCAGACGCAATGGTGCCTTGGGTGTGACAAGCGCAGGTGTTCGACCCAAAACCCAAGGGCAAGAGGTTGTGCTTCGCGCGTGGCCGGAAGAATCTGAGACCCTATCAGCCTTGCATTTGATAGTGGCAAATCTCAACGCTAGCAATTGCCCGTGCACATCTTGAAGTTGCTTCGGTTCAGCGGGAGCGAATGGGGAACTTTTACACGAGAATTTACTGGAATATGCGCGCCCACGAAGTGGGACGCACACTTTGTATTCCAGCTGTGTTTGGCCGTGCAAAATTACAAGGTCTGGTTGCATCGCAGCGTGCCGTGTTTGTCTTTGGGAGAACCTGGCTTCCGCGGCACGCTGCGATGTAACCAGACCTTATAATTTTGCACGGCCAAAAAAAGCTGGAATTTGGTGAAATTTGATTCCGAAATAGTGGTATATAAATGACTTCACCTTCAGCGACCTGAAGCGTGACAGCGAAGATCATGACATGGTGTGCTGTGGGGATCAAAGTGGATTGCCAAATGGAACTGGCTGGGGCTGGGCCAGGGGAGCAGACTGCAGGTGGTGATAGATGTTGCGTCATCAGTCTTAACAGCATCAAACAAAGCACATCAAACATGTTGAACAACACACTACCTTCATTTGGCTAGCTAAATTCAAAGATTTATTGTTTTTCTCCTTTCTTGGTTGGCTACAAGGATGCATCCCTCAATATTGATTGGTTCAGGTTCAATCCCCATTCTTGCTGCTCAGATCCCGCACTTCATGCTGCATCCCCGATTATTGCTCCGTTCCGTTGCATGCACTATATGAGATCTTTGGTTGTTCAAACGCATTTCCACAAGGTGTTGGTTACCATTGCCTTCAATCCAGGAGAAAGATCATTTGTTGATGATCGTCTTCAAGGATGCGAGCCAGAAATTCGCACATCTTTGTCGCCTTGGCGCATGCCTTTCATTCTTCCCGACTTGGGGTATAACCATGGTGGTGCCTCCATGAGCTGGGACGCCAGCCATAAATCTATGGCCATATACCATGAAGGAGCCACTTAGGAAGAGGAACTGCACCCCCAAGTAGGCTTCCAAACATCTCTTGAGAAGGTTTTTGAACACTTAAAACCTATATACGGAAATCAGCGCAAACGATCCTCTCAGAAGGCGTTTGGAGGTCTAGAGCTCATACAGAGAGATGGTATAAGCAACTGGCTGCGGTTCATTATATCTTCCACATGGCTTTACAAGCCTTTTGAAACTAGGTAGTCGCCACAACGTGCCATCTTTTTCATGGTATACGGTATATTGCAAACATAGCAATAGGTAGATGACCATAAAATGAGTTTTGTTCACCATTACTCTCCGGTAATAAAAAACATCATAGCTATTGAAAATGGCCATTTATAGTTGATATTCCATAGCTATGTTAGTTTACCAGAGGGATCCAGAGGGTATGGTTGGCTCTTTTTCTTCGGGGAATGACCACTTGTTTGCGGCGATCTTTTTCCACAAATTTTGGCGGCATCTCGAAGGAGCCATTGCCATGCCAACAGGGTAGCCACTGAAACTACTTTCTGTAGATTAATATAATATGGCTATGGCTCAAGATTATGGTACCAAAAATGGTCATTTTTAGTGGAAAATTAACATAAACCAACCAATTCTAGGGTTGAAAAAATTTGAGCCATAGCCATATATGTATATATATATATATATATGTGTGTGTGCGTGTGTGTGTGTGTACAAAATGTATCTGCAAATATATGTGTTTTAATGTAATCTAATTTGATGCAATGCCATGCAATGCAATGCAATGGGGTGCATGCATGCGTGTATACAGATGATGGATGCATATGCATTTTCGTTTGCATGCCTGGTCACGGAATGAACAACAAATGGTGGAGAGACCATTTACGAAGTTTCAGGAGCTTAAAAACAGATGGAATTGGCTGATGCTGATGGTGACGACGGCGACGAGGGCGACGAGGGCGACGAGGAGGAGGAGGAGGAGGAGGAGGAGGAGGAGGAGGAGGAGGAGGATGATGATGATGATGATGATGGCAACACCAACGTCCATGTTTTCCCTCACTGGCATCCATATTTTTACGGATGAATTGTCACCCAGCACCAGTGCTGGGCCTGTGTCCGGGAACATCTTCAATCTTTATGCAATACCTATACAATGAATAGAATGTAAAGACTCAAGCCCTAGAGTTTATGATTGAACATGGATCTAGAATAATCATCCCAATGAAATCCATAAAATCATCGGGGTCCAAGGCATCGCCCAGGAGTCCAAGCAAAGCTGTGCCTTGGCGACTTCCAATCGTCTAATTCTAGAGACTTCGAAAACCATTTTAATTACCACAGAAAAGGGTATCCCACTTTTCACCAATTGGTCTTGGACTGTCCCCTCCACTTTGGCCACTCTGCTTGTTGTTGACCTTGAAAAACGATCCGAAATCGGATCTGAAAAATCAGATCCCACTCAGCCCTCGAGGTGAAGATTTTCTCGAATGCATGAGGATTCTGTCCATTTATGCGGAGTCCAAAGCGAAAGCCCCGGCGTCCCACCGATCGAAGGGGGCCTGAGTTGTGAGTTGATGTTTGATCTGGGATACTTTGGGAAGATTTTGGGAGTTGCGGACTGAGGTTGATTAACAAGAAACACATGTTTTTTATGTCGAGGGAAGATTAATCACCATCACCTCCGTCGAAAAACGTGGGTTGCACGCTATGTAAAGCCTCTGCCGATGGACGCTGCTTGGCGCCCGGCGGAGGGAACTTTGAGATCTGCCGTGTTCTCAGCTCGAGGGAAGCTAAACGGCTTCGCCTTGGGTTGCCAACACTGTGGGTTGTTTCGACCTCGCCTCGCCCTGCGAAGCAGCAAAAAGTTGTAGCTGCGATGCAGGAATCTTGACATGGCTTTGCCCGAAGTAGGGAGAGTAAACCCCTTATGGATCAAGAATCCTCAAGATGGGTTGTTGTTGTTTTTTTAATGGTAAAGCGGAGAGAAGCAGAGTTTTTGTTTCATGAAGTGACAGGGTGATACCTATGACTTGCTGCTGTCCACGTTTCTTTGCAGGTTGGTTCGGTATTTCTTTTAAGCGTCGGAAAAAACATGGAAAAATACGCTGTAATATGTATATTATATTTATTATATAACACTGGTTAAGGTAATGGATACAGGTATGACCTTGGAATGCCTCTTTTTCCAGATTGTCATTGAATGCATGTCACTGCCCCCCGCTTCGTTTCGGCAGCTGGTGTGATTTCCGCATCCACCGGATGACATGTCCAGCGTCCTGACCAAGACTTCAGTCTACTATCCTCTGATTTTTCAGCTGACTGGCAAACCACCAGAGCTAATATTCATGGAGAGGCATCCCATCCTCCTATTTTTGTGGAACTATATAATTTGAACTAAACACATCCCTCATAAACCATGGTTTTTTCCAGGGGATGACACCGGAGGGCTGGGATTCTGAAGACCCCTCAACTGGGTCCACTTGGTCCACCCAGGACCGAATCCGCACGCGATCACAAGGCCCGAGCGGCTGAGTTTTCTTCCTGGACTCGATGAGCTGCATAGGGTTCAAGAAAAACTACGCCAGTATTGCTATGTGGTGATATGTGGTGATTTTGGTATGCAGATGCGTTTGAGATGTGGAAATTGCATGAAAGTGTTTAATTACTCATTGCCATTTGGTAAATTAACATAGCTGAAAATGGGGATTTATGGTGGATTTTCCGATTTTCCCAGTCAAAATGGTGATTTTCCATAGTTATGTTAGGCAATACCAGAGGGTATATTTATTTATATCTCACTACCCATGCCCCATCTGTTGGTTTTGGTTGCCAGGACCTTTGCCCAGTTGGGGAGCAGCAACTCGGTGAATTCTTGTGGCCTAAATGACCTTTTGTGGCCATGGTAAAACTGGTGGTCTAGATGTAGTACGTACCTTTGGAAAGTGATCAGTAAATTTGGTCCAGAACTGTTGGTCATGCCTTTTTGGGGGAAAAGCCTTCTGAAAACCAATATATAGATCAATATAGTAACTAAACGGTTTCCCGCAAGAGATGTGACCCGACATTTGGACGCATGTTCGTGGAAAAAAGGTAAAAACAAGGGCAATTTGTGGTGATTCATGGCAATTAATGGTATTGTTGTTGTTCTTTGTTTTTTGATTTTTATTTTTGAGAGATTTTTACCAACGAATCGCCAACAAGTTGGAATTTCTTCAACCACCAACCGGCTGTGGGGCCCGCGGCGCACCAAGGCTTCCTTTGTTGGGAGCTCAGCATGCAGAGAGGGTTGGATTGGGAACGGTTTACAAATGATCTTAAGTCAGGATAACATATTATTCACTGGATTGGTTGAAGGGAAAATCTACAGGAAACCATGGTTTTTCCCATCAAATATAGGGGTTTCCTGTAGATTTTCCCATTAACCAATCTAGTGAATATGGGTATGTCTCAAAATAGGGGTACCCCAAACCAATGGTTCATGATGATAATGGTGGGCTATTGGGGGGACCCTATTTTGAGACAAATCCATATTGCACTACATGTGTACTATAGTATGATATGTGATATCTGGTATCAGAGTGCAATAGAATTCTTCAGAGAATGTAAAAAGAACAATCTACCATCACGCGATGTCAGACAATATGCTCTAATCATCTCTAATCAAACAAGTTTGATCATGCTTGATATAATGATAACCACTGACCTAGCTGACCTGGCTGACCCTGAGGCTGCACCTCCAACCTCCCTGCCTCTACGCGGCAGCATGGGCACCTGGAGTCGTTGGGGATGGTATCAATCCATTGAGAATATCAGGGAGACCCCATGCTGGGGATGTTTATTATATAGATCATATGGGGGTTTCCTAAAATGGGGGTACCCAATTATAATGGAAAATCCTATACCCTCTGGATCCCTCTGGTAAACTAACATAGCTATGGAAAATCACCATTTTTAATGGAAAAATCCAGTATAAATGGCCATTTTCAATAGCTATGTTAGTTTACTGGAGGGTATTATATAGATCATATTAGATCTCTTGATAATAATTTAACTTAACATACGTATTCATGAACTTTCATGATGATTCCGAATGATCCCCATGAAATGGGATGGATGGCCATAAACCATATAAACATATATATATAAACCACATACCAGGTTGTGACCATGGCACATGTGAATTGGCTTAAGGGGTTGTCTATACCTTCACCTGATTGTAGATTTCAGTGGGTTCCACCCGCGAACTTTTTCCACAGGGCCCCCAGATCAAGATAGCGTCACCCGATCTCGCCGTCCCCAGGTCTAAGGAAACAACTTTCGAGGCGAGTTCTGGACTCCCTTGCCTTCACCAACAAAAATTGTGGCATAATGGGGATACTCTGGGACATCATGGGATATTTTATGATATTGTGGGGATACAATGGATCATCATCTGGATATTGAAAAATGAGGCTGGGTCAAAAAGCTATATGTTTCATACCATGTTTTGGACGTATTTTTACTGTACATTCTTTTTCCAGCGATTTTTTGCTGTTTCAGTGTGCACCAGGGTACCAGAGTTTTGGTCACCGCCCTCTGCCAGGCCAAAGGGAAAGAAAGGCGCCGGGTCTCCCAGTGGCGATAGGGCCATAGGGGAAACCGCCGGGATTTGCTGAAAACGAAATGGAATACCCTCTGGTAATCAAACATGGCCATGGAAAATCCCCTATAAATGAAGGTTTTCATGGGAAAATCATCTATTAATAGTGGATTTTCCATTGCCATGTTTGATTACCAGAGGGTAATTTTCCCAATGTGGAAAATTCACTACTTGGGGAATCATCGAAGGGGAATCTGCTTTTCTATTTGGGGTGGTTCCTGGATCAGGGAAAGCATGGGGAAACGCTACCAATCACCAGGGTTTTTTGGGGATGGGTTGAAGCTCCCAAGCAGTCACCGTCCTGTGGCCTCTAAGGCTGAAGAAGACGAGCCCACGCAGGTGCGAAATTTCGGGGTATCAGAGGGGCTATGGAAAATGGCCAATTGATGGATGTTTGTCCAATGTAAATGCCAATTTCTAGGGATTTCCCATTACCAAGTTCGATTGCCATTGACTATGATCCCAACTGACGCAGACTTTTCACCGGGGTTTAGACCATCAGCTTGTAGATCATCACTTCAAGAAATCCAATTTTTAATGAATTTGTAGATAGCATATGTGGGTAAACATTCTTTTTTTTAGATAGTGACGGTGAATTCCAATCGTTGATCCAGTCCAGCCCAACCTGGATTGCCCAGCAGTTTGGTTGCGAAGGAGGTGGATAAGAACTTCCAAAATGACTAAACATCTCTGAGTAATTGTGATTGAAATCTTGACGCCCATCAAACATATTTGGAGCCTCAAAGAACCGGACATCTATAAATGAACGGTAAATGTATAAATGGCATGACATGGTTGTGAAAACACGCGAAACCTTAGATTTCAGAATCCCTACGTGAAGGCCTTACACAAGAAATGGTGGGAACTGGGGAAAGCACCATTTAGATCCATTTAGTTTTTATTCTTTGGGGTCCCACTTAGTGTGAGTCATGTGTATCCGCTAATGTTGGTTCCATCCCCATCTTTATTGATCCCATAGCATGAAAGTTGTTTGTGATGTCCACCTTTCGTGCGATGTTGGAGAAATCTATCGATTTGAAAATGTCTTGTTTTAATCTGATTTCATTTGATTTACTACTGCTGATCTGATTTGTCCGTTTCATTTCCTTTCAATCCTCACACGTGTGGCATGATTTTGTGGCTCAACATCTCCTGTCAGGAACTCCTTCAAGCGGCGGAGTGGCTCCGAACAGCTCGGGGGACCAGTGGGGATAGGGGTACATCAGATTGGCCACGAACATTGGTGGAGAATTGTGCCACATATTCTTGTTAGATCGTGTAAGTCATGTTTGCACCGTCTCTCGTTATTATATGTTATATTTACATACACTCACAGTCACAGTTTCTTTAAAGCATTTCTGTGGATGTGCATTGTTTCCAGCAACTTGGTTAAAACAACGGTGGCCAAATGCGGGTGAATTCGCCGGGATGCATCGATTGATGTATTTCTGTTGCCAAAAACTGGGTGGGTTATTGAACCAGTTTTTTTGTGTCATGGTCTTCTTTATTTCTGGTGGCCTCAAGGTGCAGCTCTGAAATTGGATGGTTTAAATCCACTTTTCAGTAGTTGATAAAGCTGTCTTTTGAAACATAGATCCGATTTGGCAGTTTGGAGCGTTTAAAGTTCTCTCAAAGAGCTAGCCCTTCGGTGATGTCCGGAGGCAGGGATGGTGACAACATCACGTCGCGGACAGACGCCAAAATCATCAGTGTATGATGAAATGGGGGTTTCCTAAAATAGGGGTACCCCAAAATGGATGGTTTATAATGGAAAATCCTATTAAAATAGATGATGTGGGGGTACCCCGGTTTAGGAAACCTCCAAATGTTTCAATGATGGAGTTTTCTCAGGTACTTGTGGTGGTTCTAAATCAATTATTGTTTGCGCTGTGTCACTTTCAGAGAGTATAGTTTTTAGCGGGGGGGGGGCAGGGCGGCACAACAAATGCAAGAGTGAGGACCCGGCCTGACCCAAAAAATCAGTGTGGTGTTGTTTTGTGGGTCCAAACAGCTTTACTGAAACCAACATTTTTGATTTCAGAACTCATCCTCCAAACTATATCCATTTGTTGGGGTTGCAGATTCCATTGCCATCAATCTTATGAAATCACAATTTTTGACGGCAACATATGGCAACCAACTTTGACATTTGCAGCGTGTGGCTCAACACAGTTTTTTTTTTTCCCCTGAGGCAGATGCTCTGGTGATTGGTTCGGGTGCCGGATTGAGTGCTCGACTCAGTTTGAGGAAGTTGTCCTGTTTTTTTTTGGCAGGGCCAGGATACGTGCGAAGCAAACGGGCATTTCAACGGTAAACTAATTGGGATCTCATTAACCAAATGAACCACTCAATAAATGCGATTGCTCCCAAAACAATGTGGAATCTACTCATTTTTGATGAATTGTGGGCGACACCAGCATGGCGTGTAGACAACGGCGAAGGGCCATGAATTGGGGCATCCCTACTTTGAGATACTTTGAGGACAAACCAGCCTCGTACACGGCTGGTTTCCCGTTTCCCAGCCAATTCATGCAAATTCTGTGGGAACTGGTTTCAAATGCTCTGGCATGACGGAAGATTGAGACTCTGAAACTGCAAACATTTGTCATTCTTGGAAAAACAAATCAAAATGCATTAGAATTGCGGTGAAAGACTTTGAATGCTCCAATATCAATCCTTTTTCTTTCCTAGATGTATCACCAACACTCTTCTAAAGATACAAACAAAACAAAAGGGACAAACACACAGTGTTGGAATTATGTTAAGACTTCAACAAACGACAGCACCAAAAGTCATGGTCAACGATGGGTTCCCCATCATTGATATACTGATATACTGTATACTGAGGTTTGGGATTTGGATCGATTTGGGGTGATCAGTTTTATCACTGTTTTTTTCCTGCAAGTAATATATATATATATATAATTATACCCTATGGAATCTTATGGATCCAGCCGTACCTTCTGAATGGAAGTGTTTGGGCTGTGTGATTTGGGTGGTGTCTTGTACCTTCGCAGGTTTTTGGATTTATAATATAATTCATCATGAATTGATCATCAGCCGACACACCACGCCACCGACATCATACGGGGACGGGTCAAAACCTATTTGTAAACTAACATAGCTATTGAAAATGGCCATTTATAGTGGATTTTCCCATTAAAAATGGTGATTTTCCATAGCTATGTTAGTTTACCAGAGGGTAACCATCCCAGTGTGGTCCCAGAGATCGGGGTCGATATGTCGAACGGCAGGTGCGTATGGGGGGCTTCCAACCCTCACGGGTCCTGATGCCTGGGAGGTGGAATTTTTTGCGGTTTTTGGACACCGAAACATATGGGGATTTAACGGTTTGAAACTGGGATCAATGGATTGGTTTAAGGGAAAATCTGAACCGGAAACCATGGATTTTCCCATCAAATTGATTGGGGTTTCCGGTTTCAATTTTCCCACCAATCCAGTGATGGGAATATCATTGGGAAATTTGATGATAGTTATATGATGATAGCATATGATATAAACATTGGGATATGTGATAGATCTACACAATGAAACATCATTAGAATTAGATGATATTAGATAATTAGATGATATTAGAAAAAGAAATTTCGTTGGGAATATCGTGGAATATCATCGGAAAATTACAGTAGTCAAGAATAAGCAGATGATATTGGTATTTGAGTTTCTGAAAGTGGTTGGGAAGTACACATCCCAAATGGATTTGACCGACAGGGATGTGATCAGGGAAATGGTATAGCTGCTAAACCAGCAAGAAAAAGGATTTCAATCAGCAACAAATTGGATCTAAGATGATTTACCCACGAACATGTGGATTGAAACAGTCAATGTATGGGTTGCCCATGGCATGTCGTGGGATGCAAACATGTGGCAATAGAGGGAGACTACAAAATTCAGTTGCCAGCTTCGGGCAACCACAGAAAGCGATTGAAGGAGTAAACTCTTGGGGTTCTGGTGGTTTTCCATGTTTTCAGCAATCCCCATGTGGCTTGACTCCAAGAAACAGGCTACTGTGCTACCGAACACAATCGCCTCAGTGGGATAAAGGAGACATGTTCTGTATACCCTCTGGTAATCAAACATAGCTAGTGAAAATGGCCATTTATAGTGGATTTTCCCATTAAAAATTGTGATTTCCCATAGTTATGTTAGTTTACCAGAGGGTACCCTCTGGTAATCAAACGTGGCGTGCTGGAAAATCCACGATTGATATCTATAGATGATTTTCCCAGCTATAGACCTCCATTTAGTGGATTTCCAAGCTAGCCACCTGGCTGATTACCGGAGGGTACCTTCTCAGAAGTACGTGAATTTACATTGCAAGAAAGCTGCTGTTTCGGAGGCCAAGCCGGAGAATTGGATCAGCCTTGGGCCTGCGCTTTCCGAATTGGATGTGTTAGAAGAAACTGTAGAAGAAACTATTCGGAGGAACCTTTGACCAAACTATTTAGGAGGAACCATCCAATGATATTTTACCGAATTAGAAGCACCCAACTATTTAGGAGGAACCTTTGAAACATGAATCTGGTGCTTTCCCTTCTACTTACATCAAATTCTTTTTGGCTGGTGGAATCACTAAATGGGTTTGTGTTGAAATGGGGTAACCCAAAATCCAGTGATTTTATGGTCATGTTCAGATCATTTCCATGCCACCAATGGCCACAACTTTGGGTAGCCATTTTCACAGCTGCCACGCCAGACCTACGCCTCCAAGCCCTTGGAAGAGGTTCTTTGCAATCAATGCTTCCTGGAGGTGCAACATATGGAGGTTGAGGCAACAAAACTCTGAGAAAAACAACATGATGAGGATGTCGGCAACATCACAACAAAACATATTCAGGGTGGCTGAAACCGATGGGTTTTCAGGGTGCGGTTGCAGGTGATTTGATGTGATTTGTTTTTTTTACACCTTTGAAGTTTTGGCTCCCATCTTGGGTATTGGGAGCAACCTCCCAACCTCACCGATGATGGGTAGGATTGGGCGAATCATCGCAATAAAGGAAGCATCACTTCCCCATATTAATTCTGCTTGGTGCTTTGAATTGTCCTCTGGTGTAGTCATGGATGTCCGTGTGATGTTCAATCAGCTAAAATTGAAGAAACATGTTTGTTTGGACATCCACAATATTAGTATGTACCGCAATAATTCTGTAAAACACTCATTTTGATTCATTTTGGATGATTTCTGCAAAAGAACTGAGAAGTCTTTGAATAGGGCGCAGCAGACGTATCCCAATATATAGCTCCCGGAAAAAAAAAAAACGCCAGAATTAGTGTAAGGAAATATCCGAAAAATTCCGAAAATATGTGGATGGTGAAAACATGTTGACTGAACAGCACCTGTAGACATTTTTTCCACCAAAACTGGCTAAGCCTCACATCCTAAGATCCAAACTTAATGTGGAGAGCATTATATGGGTCAGTTCCCCTACATAAACTGGTTGCTCATCATTATCCCTATTGAAATTTAGCAGTTTGGGGCATACCTCCACATCTTGAGACATGCAAAAGTATACAGCCTTGGCGTGATATAGGTGGAATATTTCATGGGATTTAGAATCTCAATTGGCAACATGCCGTATGGATCCAAAAACCTCCTGAGAAGGTACAAGACACCACCCTCACCCAAGCACTTGTAATCAGATGGTACAGCTGGATCCATAGGGATAGTATGATATGGGGGCCCCCCAGATACAAGTTGGCTTATAAACCTTATTAATATCTATAGAGTTATATGCCCCAGAAACATCCATAAACTATAGTCAAGCAGCGACAGGACCCACGACTGGCTTGGGGCCTGTGGGTCTCCTTGTTGAGGAGCGAAGCGGACTGGGTGATTGGGCCCAATGGGCGGATAGGAACTTAAGAGTTGTGAAAAATGGGAAACATGATGAAACATGTGGAAAAGAACGGGGATTTCAGTAAAAAAAACTCATATGGAACATTGGAAGCTGAAAAATTTCAACCTGTATGTAGTTTTTAATACATGGGATATCAAGGGGATATCAACTGATTGTTGGTTTCATTTGTGACCTTCAAGCACGAGCTCATGGGATGACGATCCCCACGAGCTCATAGTTGGAGGAGATGAGTCGAAGAAAACGTATGATGTTGATATTACGTATACAGCAGATAAATGGGAGGTGTCAAATTTTTCGGAGATTTGGGATTTGAATTTGAGAAGACAAGCAAAGCAAGAGGTGGGAATCCAACCAATCTACATAAAAGGGAGAATCAACGTCTCCGAGAGAAATACTGTAACATGGGAAAATCAAAGTTGCCCATTTTAGCAAAAGACACGACATGTATCCAAAGGGGATCTTGCAGGTCCCAAATATGGGGACATCGCTGGCAAAAAGCCGACTTGTCATTTACCCTCTGGAATCGCGGGAACATCCCCCCCCCATTCTTATATGAATATATGAATTATAGTTCTAGGTGATTGAATTTTCAAGTAAAACCCAGATGAGAATGTTCCAGCTAAGTTAGATTACAACAATACCCACAACATCGCACAACATGGACTTTATATCATAACTATGTAGGTTGGTTTGAAGTACTATTCCTGGCAACATGAATGGGGAATAGGCTGATGATCCCCAATGAATGACAATCATGTTTCTGGAATGCGTTGCAACCACCAATCAAATAATATGTCCATGTTTAGCCATGTGCGTTTGTCTCACAAAGGGGTATATAATATGTGTGTATATGTATGAATATATCCGAATTGATGCCAATTTTCAAGGGGTAAAATTATCATATTTTTAGGAAATTTTCGACCCTAGCCGGAGACAAAACTAATAGACACATGTTTAGCTACTACCACGCCCATACTGACCGTGCATGAAGATGCACCAAGATGATCAAGTGCAAGGAATCTCTGTGGCCATTTCCTGTCAGCTGATCTTCCCTGTGGGGACGTTGCAGAAGTGTCAAGCTGACCACATCCAACGAAAACACGGATTTCTGACCTCTAAACGCCTCGTTGATGGAGGATGTTGCAAGGATTGAGGTGTACTTGCAATCTTCCTCTTGATTTGGGACGAAGTTTGTTCGAAATCTTGGGTATATCGTTGCCACATGGTCATGTACTAGTTGGTTACTTGTGTGTGTGTGTGTATCAAAAAGGGGCAATTCTTGCCCCCCGATTCAGAAATATCCCAGAAACATCACTTCCAAACGGTTTGGACTTTGGCTGGTCATGGGTTCCGGAAAAACACACCTATCCTCCAGAGAATTCCAGCATCAAAATGCTGAAAATTGGGGAGGAACTGGCCACTTGCCATCGTTGTCACTGGCGTTGCAGCACCATGGTCTCCCTTGAAGCCATGGATGTCCTGCAACAGCAGCACCTGTCCGTGATGCGAGCCCTCGAGACGCCTGGCGGAAACCGGAAACGGGGAGAGAAGATGCAGAAAAGATGCAGAAACTCCCCGAGTTCGGCAAATCCTGATAAATCCTGGTCCATTTTGCGGATTTTCTTTGAGACAAATATAATCAATTATATGATGATGCCTCACCACCAGAAAAAACGTGTATTTTGGAGTATTTATGTAAGCCAATTTGAGCAACAAAGAAGGGACATGAACCAGCTATCCAAAATTGGTTCAGGTAGCATACAGATTCACCGATTGGGTTATGTAGCAACACGGTATCCGAGTCTTTGAAAACCATGAAAACTATGGGAATGAATCATTTTTATTCGAGTGGTTCTGAATTGGGAGCAAGTTCCCAATTTTTGAGCAAACCAATGTCAATCTCCAAGTCTGTGTCCACTAAGTTGAGTGGCCAAAATCCTCATGTTTGATGGAAAACCATCCCGTGAAGGAGATCCAATACTCCAATCGGTGATCAAAAAACCGTTCCGATTGGAATTCACTGCCAAAGTTGATGGCCTCCGGAGAAAATGTCTGGGAGTTGATCAGTTTTCCCCAATTTAACGCACCATTTGTCATGCCACCAAGTCTCCAATGTTCATGGTTCGCCATGACACCGGGATGAATCATCAAGTGTCGCGGTGTCATCAATCATGGCCATTCGAAATCCGCAAAGAAAAGACGATTTCAATGGGACAACCATGGAAAAACCATCGAACTAAATCGTGGATTATCCAGCAAGCCATGTTTGTTTCCTATACCGGCGGGTATATTCCCAATTAATCGCCACTCATCACCACTATTGACCATGATTCTCCATTCATGGTTGGTTGCCCAGCTAATCTTCTAGTCGCGACTAGAAATGAAGAGAATCCGCGGTTGAGCCTTGAAATTTGCCGCATACCCATATCTCCAAAAGCCATCAAGTACCCTCTGGTAAATTCACATAGCTATTGAAAATGATGATTTAGTTCGCGGATTTACCTATCAAACATGGTGATTTTCCATGTTTTTGTGATGTTTTTTGTATGTTCACCACCATTTTGTATGTTTTTTGTATCTGAGGAAAATTCAAGAGAACTTGGAGAAGTTGTCGCACTCTCGGCTGCTGCCTCCTCACAGCACGCTCTCGCTGGAGTCGCCGCTGATCGCGCAGGCGTGCCAAATGCAACTTCTGCGGGTCGGACATCCATGAAAATCCACGTTTCTTACGTGAATCAACACATTATAAGTAACAAAATGATAAAATGGGTGGAACTAGACTCAGAATTAATGGTGATTTTACTCACTGAATTGAAATATATGATTTGATGGGATGTACCGATGGCTTGCAATCTGGGACTCCGGCCAAGCTAGATGGGTCATTTTCCAACCAGCGCGGTTGCTTCTTTGGTGCTTATTATCATGTTTGTCATCGTCGCTATCACTGTCACCGTCAATGTCACCGTCACTGCATCATCTTAACACTGATCATATCATCCTACTCCTCATCATTCTCATCATCCTGATTGTCATTGTCATCGTCATCATTGCCATGACACTATATATCTAGATACTGTATATCACTATGTAACTAATCACAATCAAAAGGCCTGTTCGTTGTTCGCCATGCCCTGCCGTACGCTTTGTCAAAGGGATTTTGGTTGGGTGTGTCACATCCCAAGAGGAAGTGGGCCAGTGTTGGGATGTGATTTGGCATTGTTGATATGTTAAGTAGAAACACTCGCATTTACATTGGCTATTGGATCGGGTGTAGCTATATGATTCCACATGTTTCACCATTTTCGCCCTTGTCCATAGAATGTATTGGCTGTAAAAAAAAAAAATGTTTTTTTTGTACTTATTCACCACATGACAAACATCCTTTTTATGTGGGGTTTATTGTCAGACTTCCTGTACCCCATTACATGCAATCTGTTTTTTGTTGGTGGATTTGTGGATTATTATTGTGATTCATTATGGGTTACCACATGATACTGCGTCATGTTTTGAATTTGCAAGGTGGTATATAATTATGGTCACCTTTTAAACACCCCTGCTACTACACATTTTGACAACAATAGTCAATGGTTTGCCCAAAGAGTTACGCAAAGAGTTGCCCAGCGACTTAATTATCCAAAGAGTTCCCCATGTATTTACATGTATTTACAATACCCAAATTCGATTACCAAAGTGTACCCATTCTTAATCCAATACTCCGCCGTTTGGGTTTGTCTGAAACTGGGGTTTTACCCTTTACCCCAAATCCTGTGTTCATCATCGTTTCCGCTATCATCGTTTGCCATGAAAAATTGGTCTACTCAGTAGCCTTCAGACACACACAAACACATCATATGTCAGCAGCTGGCAGCATCTCAAATCCTTTTCAGAATATCCCATTTTCTTACTGGTGCTGAACGTAGGGAATGAGGGTTGCTGACCTATAATAACCATTAATTTCATCATCCCATTCCCATCCATTCCTTCATTCCCTGCTAAGCACCAGCAAGTCATGTCACGCCTGGAAGTTTCTTCACCCCAGCTGATCAGGCGCCGCTGGAAGTGGGCCGCTTGAAGCCGTGACTCGGAGACCGTGACTGGAGGATTGGTAAATAAAGCAACAACTACCATTCATAATACCCTCTGGCTATTTAACATAGCCATGGAAAATCCGCGATAAATGGAGGTTTCAATGGGAAAATCATCCAAAATTAGCCATTTTCAATGGCTATGTTAAACAACCAGAGGGTAATAGTCATCATTTTTGTAGGTATTACTATCATAATAATCAAGTCTACATGTCCGCAATTACCCCCAAGATAGATCAAAATATAGATATACAGGGATCGGTCAAATCCTATTATCCTACGGTTTGAGGGGATGCCGTATTATTACAACCTATATGGGTGATATGTGGTGATACAATGACGATTTTGCCAGCAAAGAAAGCGGTTTCACCAGCAAAGATGGGATGTATAGCAATTATGGGATAGATGGGGACAATGATTCTGTAGTAGTTTCCTGAAATACATGGAACTCATCACTGCAGCCAACAATCCAGAAAGAAATCATGTTTGACTGGTGACATTTCTTGGGTGTTCCATGCTAGATTGGGGGTATATGTACTCCATTTTCAGACAAGCCCAAGGAAAATCAAGCAGGTGACTCATCGCTCCAGGACAAAACGAGGTCACCTTTTTCACGATGCTGAGGGAATGGTCCTCGGAATTGGCTGATTTTATCGGGGAACACCTCCCCCCAAAAATGAATCATTCCAATTCATGAAACTACTATACTAGCTAATAATTATATATATATCATATATGTATGATATGTGATATATGACATGTACATATACATAATAATGTTTTATAATTATATATATATTATATACTATCAATGTATATAAACATTTATTTGTATGATGTGTACATACTTATACAAATATATTATATTCATACGATACATATATATATATATACATTATACATATATATATATATACGTACATACATATACATATATATCATTATATATTATTATACATATAGATGATACACATATTATTATGTATATCATATATCTATCTTGAGTCCTTTGAAATATTTTTTCTAGGGTCAAGAGTCGTTCGGTTCTGAGACATTCTCCAGGCCACTGAAGAACGGCGAAACATTCTCCAGGCCATCACAGGCCTTGGGGCAAACGTCAATGTCCGAACGGTGGGAATTTATCAACTGCAGCTATTCATGAACGATAAGTGACTATAGTCAACTTAGCTATGGGAATTAAACTACAGTCAACTTATACTTAACTATAGTCAACTATGGGAATTTATGAAATATAGGCAAGTTGACTAATTCCCATAGTTAGGACTTACGTATAGTCAAATTTATGCATAGCTAAGTTGGAGTTGACATTTAAACTATAAGGAACATTATTGACTAATTCCCATAGCTAAGTTTCACTTGGCTTTATGGCTATGATAATTAGGTATTTATTCATTGCTATGGGGAAAAATGGGAATTTGACCTATAATTAGTAAATGGGAATTTTTTGCAATGGCAATTACAACCAGAGTCTTCCTTGTTCTTAGTTAGTGGCTATGGGAATTTAACCTATAAAGCCATAATTTCACAATGGATTTTTAGCCGATTAACAGTTACAATAGCCATGATGAAAGTGCATAGAGTTAACACCACTTCTATATGGAGTACCTATAGGTAATTAATCCCACTTCTCACTGGTAGGCTCCACCTTTATGCCTATGAAACAAAACAATTTAGATAACTGAGACAACTGTAAAGTCTTCATGGGTTATAAACCAAACATTAAACTGGATGGCAGCATCATGTAGGTTTTGCTGTCATGATGTTTTTGGTCAAACACCTGGACAAGCCAAAGATACTTGAGCATCAAAACACATTAAAACCGTTGTTGTTGTTGTTGTTGTTGTTGTTGTTGTTGTTGTTGTTGTTGTTGTTGTTGTTGTTGTTGTTGTTTTGGTTGTTGTTGTTGTTGTTGTTGTTGTTGTTGCTGGTGTTGTTGTTGTTGCTGCTGTTGTTGCTGTTGCTGTTGCTGTTGCTGTTGCTGTTGCTGTTGTTGTTGTTGTTGTTGTTGTTGTTGTTGTTGTTGTTGTTGTTGTTGTTTTGGTTGTTGTTGTTGTTGTTGTTGCTGCTGGTGTTGTTGTTGTTGTTGTTGTTGTTGTTGCTGTTGCTGTTGCTGTTGTTGTTGCTGTTGCTGTTGCTGTTGTTGTTGTTGCTGTTGTTGTTGTTGTTGTTGTTGTTGTTGTTGTTGTTGTTGTTGTTGTTGTTGTTGTTGTTGTTGTTGTTGTTGTTGTTGTTGTTGTTGGTGTTGTTGGTGTTGTTGGTGTTGTTGGTGTTGTTGGAGAGTCAGTACCAAGAAACATAGTAGTTGATGATATAGTGTTCACCAACTATATCCCCAAGGAATGGCATCAATTGGGGATGACTATAGAGTGATGAGTGCGGCGTTTTCTCACACGTCGGTAGAGCTATGTACCAGCCATGTGGAGCCTGTAGCCTGAGTTTGAAGAAGATGATGAATCGGTGGATTTTTCATGGCATTTCCCATAAATTTTCAGAGAAAACCATAATTTTGCTCGGTTTTGAAGCCCATTTGAGATATGGAAGAACTCCGACGCTAAACTGGGATGTTTCTTATGGTTTCTTTAGCACAATCAACCGCGCATGTTTTTCGCTTCCAGGGCGATGAGAAGGCCGACTTGGGAGACGGTGCCCTGGAATCTGGGAGAATTGGGCTCCACTCATAGGCTCGCGAGTCAATGATCTCAGAAAAAATTCGGAATTTTACCAACTTGGAATGGTGATGTAAATCAAACATACTGGGCAGACCGGTTGTTGATTCATTGGCTAGATCTTAGATTCCTGGTCAAACATGGTTTGGCATATCATATCCCGGCAAATTTTAGTTCTCTCACAAGGGGAAGTACACCATAAAGCTCTAATGTCAAGCTTAGGAATCTTTCAAATACCACTGATGTTTAGATGTCTCAAAGATTGGAACTTCCATTTTTTTCGAGACGAAGCCACATCCAGGATATTGGTTCTACCGGATTTGCCAACAGGGGATACTGGGATAGCCCAAAACTACCATTTTCATATAGGGAACATGGTTTATAAACCATGATATTAACACATATTAACCATTGTCTACGGGGGATATCCCATTAATAAATGGCAATTTTCACACCGGAAGATGATGATCAATCGCCACGTTCGAGGTACTGGCAGCGCGCAATTTTCGGACCTGAACTCGAAGGACGTCGAAGGGAAAGGAGGTGGGCCTAGGTCCTTTAGGCTTTGTTTCACCAGACGGGGGATTCACTGGTCAGTAAAGGTTTAGTATTGCTTAGTTGTGAGTGTTGATCCTTATTAAAAAAGCAGACTAAACCATGTTTAACCATCCAGTACTAAACAGTGATTGTGTTATCACCATTGATTATGACATATGGGGACTTGATGTGAGATTCACCCAACAATTGAGGACACTGACCATGGGAATTTGGAGGGCTGCGAATGGGGATTGACGCATGTGGATAGCCACCAAGTATGGGAAAATGGAAATGGTGTGGGATTCACCCCATAAACAGGGCTACCATTTGGGGATGAAATGGATGAAACTTCAATACCATTTTTGGCAAGTCATTGGGGATGGTGTAGAATCGGGTTTACTTCCAGGCTTGCCATATTTACAACCTCCAAAAAGATGGAACAGACATTTCCAATCCCAAGAGAATGTGTGGAAGCTGTTCGATCGTTTGGGGGGTTACCATGACCAACGACACGTCATAGTTGTTGTTTTATTTTTTTTAATTTTTAATCAAGACGCAAAGGTTTTTTTAAAACAAAACAGAATCGTTTGGATTCTACTCGTGAGTGTTTATTCATTCTAGGCATGTCTTGAAGATTGAAGATGTTCATGGATTTTCCAAAACATGGATCAAGCAAAGGTGGCACCCTCAACAGTAAGTTGGCTTATGTCTATAATTATACATATAATTCTATATATATATATGATATTATATACACATTATATATACATGATAACTAACATATAAATAAGAAGAACATGGTACAGCATGAGATGTTGGGTGTCTTACTTTCCGACCAACCCTACTGATGGGTTTCTTCCACCGGACCGGTTTTTCGGGGGACGAGATCCGCGGTTCTATCAGCAGGTTTGGTGCTAGTAACGAGTATCTGACCCAAAGCCATATGAGTTGCATTTCGTTGCCATCCGGTTATACAATTGACATCAATTGACTGTTTTCAACCATCCCACTTTATGTTGATATATAATATGATAATGATCTAGTTTCGGCCATTCAACTACACGTAGATAGTGTATATCTTTATCATAAGAGCTCTTTGCCAAAATCTTAGACCAACTTGTTTGCTATGCAGCGCAGAAAACACGTCCGAATGAGGATATCGGGTGAAACGCTTGAAGTTCCGAGTTCCGATAGACCGTGATTAATGTTCTGTGATGAATAGATATATAGCTCATATTTGTACCAGTCTGGTGGTCATAGCCATGGAAAAACATGGAAAATCACGATATTTTAATTTTATATATATAGGTAAATCATATAGTAAATGATTGAACCAAATGGGCCATTTACACCATAGCAAACTGTTTCACAATTTCCCAGAAGGTACCATACTAGTACCAAGGTCTAGAGATCATCTAATATTACCATATATGTATATACTTCCATAAATATCCATATTAGTACCATATTCATAGCATTTCCTGATTTTGTTCTGCCTTCTATTTCCTAGGCTCCCAACCACCTCTGGATGGTGTCCAGTTGTGACACAGATGTCGTCGATCACTGAGCCCAAAAAGGGCTCAAAATTGGTCAAAATTGAAGCCCCATAGAAGCAGAGTTTCTGTCCAATTAGATATGTATATATATATATATAACCATTTAATGGTCCATATATGGGCAGCATCCATGTAAAGAAACCCTCAATTGGAGCGACCCCCTCAGTGACTCAATGACATTACAAAAATTAGAGGTAGCTCATAGCTCATGTTGAACCATTGATAGCTTAAACCTGCTATGTCTACCAATGGTTAAACATGGTATGCCTAGCCCTATGAATTCCAACGGCTGAAAAACATGGGTGAGGGGTGTGGGCGCTTATCCCGGCCACCAGGACAAGACAGATGACAAGACAGATGACAAGACTGAGACGAAAAACCCAAAGTCCAAAAAGAAGTTGGCGCCGTGGCGAAGTTCTGCGGAATGTCCGTGGCGATTTAATAAATTGGGTAAAGCAAAAGGTGAATTTTTGGCGTGGTTTCTGCCAAATTGCTGGGTAGTATAGTTGGATTCACCACCAACAATAATGGTATCCAACCAATGGTAAAATTGAAAATATTTGAATATCATACGACAATCATATAGACCTGGGTAAATCATAGATCATGATAGTGACCTCACGTCATGACCCTGGAATCATGGGAATTGGATTCGGGGAACTCTCCCCAGCCATGGCCCAGCGTTTCAGGTTAGTGACATATTATGATTTACCCAGAGATATGGCTTTGGTACCTGAGCACTTCGGGGAAAGCTTGTGAACCCCCCCAATTCTGATAGGTTCCAACGCTTATTACCCGAATGAAGCACATGACATTTGGTGGTATACCATTTTCAAGCAGACCCTTATGATATAGTAACCCCGGAATCAAGGTAGTAAAGTCATTTGCCACAGTATCGTTTGACAGTTGGTTTTGATGTTACTATTCTTTGAGTGTGGCTGTATTTTGGTTTTAAGCAAGAACAACATTGGGATTAGACCAACAAAAAGTGGCCTTATATTTACGGATCTGGGTACCCTCTGGTTATTTAACATAGCCATGGAACATTGCTAATTTTGGATGATTTTCCCATTAAAACCTCCATTTATAGGGGATTTTCCATGGCTATGTTAAATAACCAGAGGGTAAATCATAGAAACCTCACTGGCCGACTGTATCCTGTTGATGATACGCCCAAAATGGTTCATGTGCATAGGTCACCAGGTTTAGGCTTTAGGTTATCATTTTGGGTTTGGTTACCGAACAGCTTTGCCTGGAAATGGCAGGTGATCAGCAATCCAGAACATGGGTCAAGGATCAAGTCTAATTTCATCTAGTTTCCAGATACCATTGGAACCTAGAACCTACAAATTTGTAGGTTTTAAATGGAAACATCATGTCTTGGCTGCCCTAATATGAAAACATCGTGTTTTTCTGAAAACATCGTGTTTTCCCAATATGGCTGATTTGGAGATTCTTATGATGCTTTATGTTCATCTCAATATGATCTGATATCCCTCCATGCCCTGTGCAAGGTCCTTGCTCGCCCCATCATCAAGGAAAAATCAAGAGATAGGACCAACATTGATGCGCCAAGTTTGCCAAGTCACATGTTCACATGGCTATGGAGGCCATTGCGGAGGATTGGTCACCCAGTTCTTGATTGACGATCTGTACCATTGGGATTCAAGTACAATGGGAAACTATTTGAACCGATATACAGTATAGAGTAATGGGTCATGAGTTGATACTGTTGACGCTGATGGTTGTATCCATGCACTCATCACACCCCGATCTCTGAAGCTGCAATGGTTTTGTCTTCACCGCTGATCTGGTCTGCAATGAAGGCCGGGATTGGGATCTCTCCTGCATGCCAGTGCACAAGAGCAGCTTAGTCATGAACATATCATTTGAAGATTTGAGCTTGGGTCAGAAAGGTTGGATGACACCACACATGGGCATATAGGATTTTGGCCCAAACCGCGAAGTTTCAATTGGATAAACTTGGGCGTGTCCTTAGTTTTCATCCATTGATCCATGTCTTCCTCGGAGGGTTTGGGAAAACCCAAGCTCAACATTGATGGGCTGTTCAATGAATGGGAGAACCAAAAGCCCATTAGGGAACACCTGAAAGAGAATGGGTCAGTTCTCTTTCCTGACAACATGACCGAGCCGAATGTGAAGACAACTTGTCATGCTCATATCTTTGCTATGGTGTCACCCGTCATCCAGAGAATGAGGGACACCCCAGGGATGCCGCAGCCTTGCGTGGACCCTTTGAGGGAGCAGATCAGCTTCCTTTACAAGTCGTTGTCCAAACAGGTGCCCGAAACACAGGTTATTCATGACTCTTGGTGCCTACGAAAGTTCCTCGGGTTTGTGAAGATGAAGACCCGCATTCACAAGCCTTCAACTGCACTTTGTCTGTCAATTGTTTTCTTTTCTTTACCTTACGGTATAAGTCATATTTACCTGGTTTGAGAAAGGGATGAGGATATTCAAGTCAATGACGGAAAGTCACAAACTTCCAGGCATATATAAATATGTTGTCAAATTTGTGGAATGGCAATGTTGTGAGTGGAATCTATGACCGCTTCCCTAAGGCAGAACGGTTCCAGCAGTTGTGCCTGATGTTTGACCCGGGTTTGCAGGAGAGGGCTCCCATCTGAACATGCAGAAGATATATAGCTATACAGCTTAATATTTATATAGCCATTCAATTTGATTTACATGATTGAAAACGATGTGCTGCCTCTGATCACTTTCATATTTTTACAAATTGGTGGTATATAAATATAGGTGCAAGGTGAAGTTGAACTGATGAATAAACTGATACTGAACTTAAACAGTTTATATGCTACACCCCTTACCGCCCCTGGTAATTGCAGGAGTTGGTTGATGAGATCAACCGAAGGGAGAAGGAGAAGAAAGCGGCCCGACTTGCCCTCAAGATGAAGCCGAAGGCTGATCACTTCATTCCCAATATACCGGGGTGCAGGGTGTGAGTTTTTAACCATGCAGTGTAATCCCCTCTATCCCCTCTGCTTTTGTTCGATCTATATATGTTGATATCGCTAAGAAGCTAGAGATATCGAGAGATCCCCGGATTCTTGGCACAATGTGGTCAGGCAGAATGCTAGTGAAGATTGTTGACATTCCATGTTATATAAGTTAAGATGTTGTTGACGATCAACGCTTGGCCCTTGCAGGATGCGACTGAAGACCCTGATGCTTATGACCAATCAAGTTCTGAGAGCAGCTCTAGTGATTCCGATGGGGACGATGCACCAGAGATTCGGCCCTCAACCACAGCTGCCTCTTCTCATGCCCCTGTGGTTTCAAATCCCCCTGCTCCACCCGCTGATTCCGGAGCTCCTCCCACTGAAGCCCCGGCAAGTTCCTCTGGAGCTTCTGCAGCTGCTGCAGCAAAGCATCCTGCCGCACCAGGCCCACTGGAACAGGGGATGTTGAGGAACCAATGGAAACCTGTCTTGAATTCGAATTCAATTTATCTTTCATGTTTGAGCAGGCAACATATGGATTCTTGTCAATTATCCCTGCCACTTGCCACTGTGTTGCAAATTTATCCCTTAAACTTTAAATATTCATATTCATGATCTCGTAACTTTGATGCGGCAGGTTCTACCACTGATCTGTCGAAAGCGCAGCAATTGGCATTGGCAAAGGAACGCCTTGCAAAGCTATGGGCTAAGTTGTTGTGGGAGCAAGGGGGTCAGATGGAAATCTGTAGAATTTCAAATATATTTTCAAACATGCAATGTTGTAATTATGAACGGTGGTTGCAATTTGCCACGTTCATGTCATGCCTTACAGCCCGAAGTTGTGTCAGAATGATGTGTATACTATATACCCCATGTTGGTTTAACCCCTTCGAACAAGTTTCAATTGAGGCTTCGTGAAGAGAAGGAGAAGTTAAAGGCAAAGCAACTTGAGCCTCCCACCCAGACTCCTCCCGTGGAAGTTCCAGGACCACAAAAATGTACAGCTCATTTGCAAACTGGAGGTACCAGCTTTGCAAAAACCAAGATTTCATCAGTCAGTCAACCCACATGTTATTATCAGTCAACAGTGGGTCGGCCAGTGAGACCAAACATGCCTCTATAATCCTCTATATACATGCATGGCTGCTATGTCCCAACGATATATAGCAATCATATATATGCAGTTATCTTTGTTTGGGGTCCATCTGTAAATTTCCATGCATGCACTGAAAGTTGACACATATACACACCCCACAAACTCAGTGCAGGAACACGTGGAGATCGACGTCCTGACCCTTCCAACTTGGATACGCTTCCCATGGGAGTGCTGGAAGGGGAAGAAGCAGCAGCAAAATTGGCAGCTGAAAGTTCCCCTGTACCAGCTGCATCCCCCAATTTGTCACCACATGAGCGACGAGACCAATACAAGATTCTTTCGGGGAAAGGGAGCCCTACACCTACAGAGCGTTTGCCAGGACATGCTGAACCCAGTTCTACCGGTGGTCCTTCAGCTTCAGCTCCAAAAACCACAGGCGATGAACCTGCGGACCAGCAGGGCCAGGATGTGTACCAGGAGAGGGGCCGATCATTATTGACAATTTTAAGTGGCAATGCAAAGAATCAACTGATATTTGCTATATTTATATTTTTATATATATATATATACTTAAAGCTTTTTGGGCCACAAAACATCAATCTTATTGACTTGAGCGATATAGGTGTTATGACACCATCTATTTTCTATATATTCAGGCTTTGCCTTTTCCATATGCATGGATCTATATAGTAAACAAAACCCAACTGCGTAGGAGACGCATGCTGAAACCCGAGAACAAGCAGATGACCCAGAAGCTGACGGCTATGTGACCAGGAACCATCAGATGACGCAGAAATCCCAGGGAAAAAACGCAAGGAAACGGAAGGCAAATCAAACAAAGCCTAAGACTAAGAAAACCAAAAAGGGGAAAGCAGGAAAGAGGTCAAAGGGAACAAAGGACACCGGGTTGCCCAAGCCCAAGTCTCGAAAACGCAAGATTCTGAGCGCTGCCAAGAGCACAGATGAATCGCCCTTACCAAAACCAAAACGGGCAAAGAGAAAGTCTCTCAAAAGTGGAGCCAGCAAGCCAGTTGAGGATCGTCCCACGCCTGCCCCCAAACGTGCAGCGAAGAAAGCTCCCAAGCCCAAAGCAGAACCCAAGGCCAAAAGTAGGACCAGAGCTGTGGCAAAAGGAAAAGCTAGGGCATCTGCCCGCAGAAATCCAACGGATGCTTTGCTTCAAAACCCTCTTCGCAATGACACCGTGGTCTTTGCTTTGATTGATTGGGCTGAGCAATTTGGGCCTGAGTTTGACGCACCTGACCAGGTGGAAAATTTCAAGGCAACTGTTCGTAATGCCCTGCAGCCTTTGGAAACAACCGGCTTGAACATCTACTGGTCTAGGTGTGGTTGTGGGGTCAAGGCCAAGGAAGAAGGCGTGCCTCTGTACAAGGCCAAAGATATGAACAACTTTAGCTTCAACACAAGCCTTGCCTCATTTCGCTTGAAGAATGCGGTTGCAATTCGCTGCGCTGAGCTTGCTGTTTCTCAACAAAACATAGATTGGGAATCAAGGGTGTTTATGTTGAATTGCATATATGGAGAATATATCACAGCCAAGTTAAACCCACCTCAATGTCTTTCTCTGATTTCTGTGGATCATGACAAACCTCAGACTAGTTTTTTTTTAATGCATATAGTTGTGCTAAAATGGCAACAATATGACAAAATGCGGTATGATCTAATGATTGTTTGAAACGCTTGTTTTGTTTTTACATATATAAGCGAACATGCGCTGCCAGATTACAAGAGAGAACACACATGTGTAGGTTGTGTTTCAAGAGTACACAATCTTCCCTGCTATATAGTATTTAGCCAACAAATCCTGTATGAGATAGCCACCTAGTTTTTTTTCCTGGCATACTCTATACCTTCAAGTTACGCAAAAAGTCATTTTGAATTTTGTGCAACAATTCAAATTCCTTCATCATAGTGCTGATGTTCAACAGATATATAGCATGAATAGATTTAGCCATTGGATTGTTTGTCATCAAAACTGTTGACTTCCACGATTATACCGTATAGCCCATTCTCCACTTGTTTCCTCCTTTTTCATATACACAATATCTGACCCGTATCGCTTTGCTGAGGCTTTGGGCTACGAGAAAGGCGAAGAAGGCTATGGAAAGGAAGGGTCCAATATCAAGGTCCTCAAGGTCAATGGTGCTTTGGCATTGCTTTTCCTAGCCCATCCGGAGCTGCGTGAAGGCAACCTGTTGTAGCAGTGATGAAGTGAGTGTGCAATGATGGCGGTCGTATGCAGCTGCACTTTTTCAAGTGATTTGCAGTAAGCATATGTGGGGTTTTGAGCTGGGTGGGTCAGGGCTACAACAACCCTGACCGTGGTGATTATGATATTTCGCGGACCTTCAGTGGCAACAAAATATTTTGGGGATGTATATTTGGCATATGGCCTTCTTAGGTGCAGTGAGTGGCGCTCAATCCCTATATACACATGCTGATCCCTCCTAAAAATTCTAGTTGACAATGCCAGTCTGTGAGTCAACAAACAAAAGAATGTCTTCTTGTATGTGAAAAATTGTTGGTTTCAATGCCCATATAAAGTGTTTGGGGAGGTCGCCCCTTGCTTGCGGCATGAAGGCATGCCATTGTATATACGTATATAGGGAAACCAGGTTTCTCTCAATCTTCTTTGCGGGAGCCACTGGATGAAACCAACGCGACACTGGTCAGATCAGGAGAAAGACAACTGTGCGGCTCTCAAAGGATCTTGTGTTCCTCACATAATAAGTATATAGCAGCTCAAGTATACATCAGGTCTCTTAAAGGATCCCGATATACAGGAGACTATAGGAGTCTTTTTTTGAAATTGCTTAAAGGCGTATACAATGCAGCAACACAACACGCCATGCATTTGAGAAACCTGTCACCCACGCTGGCAGGCCTTGCTGGGACTCCATGCCTTCCCACAAAGTGAGAGGGCGCCTGTTCGCCGTGCGATCGAAATTCAAGAAGAGACCCCGTACTCCCTGCTTTGGTTTAAGCGCTTGGGGGTGAAGCCAACATGTATGTTCCAATTGTCATGGATTTGGAGGCACATGGGAAGCTATAAAGTTTTGTGAAGCGATCCATGTTGTTTGGGCGGAGATGCTTGTGGTAGTGGCACCAACAAATTCAAAACTTGTCACTATATATACGTTTAAGCAGATATGTCTGGCAGTCAGTTTGTTATATATATCATATATACGGCTATAGGCTTGAACTTGGAGAAGAAAAATGGTGTTCAGAATTGCATCACTTTGCACCGCCAGCTGCTGGGGGTATATATACTTGTCGGCAACCTTCCTCCCATCCACCTGCAGACTTTCTGAAGCCATTTGCCACCAGAAAGATCCTTTCATCCTGGACACCAGCAGCAGGATGCAGGGTCCCGACTTAGATGCCTTGCTATATCGCCTCCGAGTCCTCCGTTGCCCGAAGGTCTGAAGCCTAACTGGCTTTTAAAGTTGCACTTGTGGCCATACTATATGTGTTCTTGGTTAAAATTTCAAGAAGGCTATTGGTTGAATTCTGACAATTAATGACCATCAAAACAGTTATGGGGGGATACAGCAACGGTTTGAAAATTCACTATGCTTGGGAGTGCTAATATATATAAGAAATCGAAACCCATCAACACGGTTCCCAAAGTTAAAGTTCCCGATGTTTCTTTGTCTTTGATGCATGGTTTATGAATGCACATGATGCGCTACCCACCATCCACATCAAACATATTCCCGACAGATGCTGCTCCTGCCACGATGGTCCAAGGTTATGGCGGCAATCATCTTGATGGTCATGTGGACCTCCAATATCGCTCTGGACGAGGAATGGGGTTGTTGGGCCAAGGGTGAGAGAGTAGTAAATGAAGGACTGGAAAGTCAGATGGGAAAAAAATCTTATATATATGCCATATATATATATATATATAGTATATATATATATATACATATAGAGGAGCATATCCAAGTGCGCATACAGATCTGAAAGGGAAGGGGTATGCTATATATGATCCCGGTCCCCGGTCCCGTAGCCCTTTTCCCCCTCCATGGTATGGTTTTTCTATAGTCCCTGACCTATATAGAATCGCTCATTTCCATGGTATGTACAGCATTTTGGATGCAAAACTTCTTATTTCCATGGTATTTGCACAAGTTTGGATTGAGAACCTCATATTTCCATGGTATGTACAGCATTTTGGATGCAAAACCTGATATTTCCATTCTATACCTATACAGGACCTATACTACCTATACTAAACTACCTATATATACCATACTACCTACAGGACCACATCCACACGGGGGGGGAACCATGACTGTGGGGGGAGACTACCTACAAGACCACCCAACTCCCACATCCACAAGGGGCAGGGGGGAAACCATGACCATGGGGGGGAGGGTGGGTCCCTGAACCTGGAACATATATACCACAGGTGATGTTTGTAAAAACAGATTCGCAAACTGTAGCTTGCCAATTTTGGAAAAGTATAACTGCAACATGGTAAGTATTGTCACTCAAATATTTCCATGTTTCATTTTGTCAGGGGACACTGCCTGCATGGCAGGAATTTGACGTGATAGAGTTCTACGCAGGTCGCGGAAACCTCTCCCGGTATTGCAAATTGTGTGGTCTGCGGACGGGGTCTCTAGATATTCTATATCTGATGTCCACCGCCAGATCCCACAACACGAACCCGATGAACCTTCTAAGTACTTCAGGTTTTGCGTGTCTTGGCGCGTTCTTAAATATCCATGTTTTTGGCGTATATAGAAGAATTCACCAACATTTTTGGTGCGAGCACACAGAGGTGAAAAACATGTTTCACTGGCGGGAGACTGTATACATATATATGCCCTTCCCAGGTTGGCGGTGGCATGCCTTTTGAAGTGTCGGATTGGGCGCTTTCTAGCCATGTTCGCGATCAAATGTAGCAGCTTCACTGCCATCAATCAGGGAACAAGCAATCGCAGTGCTTGCTCCAGCACGGGCCACGAAGAGTATCAGAGCGTTTCCACATCCAATTGCTTATTGGAACGGACCCTTCCCTCTATATATATGTATATTTGTCTTCATGGGAGTATTTTTTTTCATATATATATATATATATATATATATAGAGTGATCAGTGATTATGGGTCTTTTATCCATGTGGCTCAGGACAATTCTCCTTTGTCTGTTGACGACCGTGCTTGGAGGGACCTGGTGCATAGAACAGCCAGGCAATAGCTGTTTGGAATATTACCCTAATTTCAGGGACTTCTTGACAGCGATGTTTGAAGCTTTTGGTGGAAGCGCAGCCCCTAGCCTGAAAATAACTTTTTGAATTAACCTGCAGTAAAGTTTCTGGTGGTCCCCTATATGCACCTATATATATATATATATATTCACTTGTTTGCTTTCAGGCCCACCAAAACCATTTCCATCCCCATTTGCTTTCAATCATTCTATAGATGAGGCGTTCACATTTTCCATGTCCTCAGGTTTTCCGGACCCAATGGTGGATGCACCATTTCATGGCCTACACGCCCAAGCGACATTATGGCTACTCAAATTCCCCGTGCGTTCGGGAATTGGACCGGGGCAAACTGACCGGGTGGCGAAAACGGGACCCCAAGTTGAAAGTCCAAACAGCTGTTCAATGTCGAGATGGACGTGGAATCCTTCGGTACAAAGGCACCAAGAACCTACGTAAAACTGAGACGCTTGATTCTGGAACAATTGGTTTGATTCTACACCCTCGGGTTATGTATATATATATATATATATGGGGTTCATTTGGCAACTCCATGGGGTTTATTTCTTCTCCCCACAGAATTAAAGCATTTCAGCTGCATGCATCTTTTGAGAAAAGTGGAAAGATAATTTCCGACCTTAATCTTCCTCCCACATCACAACAGAGGAACAAAGCCGCTTCGACACTATTGACAGGAACGTGCTTGCCATTTTTCAAGAACATTATCCATCCTTTTCTTGGACAACTATTGACAAATTAAGTTTTGCTAAATAACCTCCTGTTGAGGGGATGAACTATGCTTTGTCATGTGTAAAGGGGATATAAGCCCACCAGCTGAGCCGAGTGATCTAAGGGAATATCCTCTTCAATTTGGGAGGGCTGTGGCGGACTTGTTTGACCGCATGGCATCTACTGTGGCAGCTCCACCTTTGCCTACACCAGTGCCCCCTGCCACGGAATCGTTCCAGGCCTTGGGAGATAGCTGCGACGAGTTTTCCGGCCTCGACAGGGCCAATCTCAAGCCGGTGTATGATTATTTGCGGCGGGGGAAACACCTTGCTATCCCTGCTGAGTGGGTGCCATTGATCCCCAGACCTTCATAGAGGGTGACGGTAAGGATCTGAATGGCCAAATATGGGACCACTTGGGATATATTTCTACGCCTGGAAACACCAACGCTTGCGTTTAGAACATGCAACAAATGTTATGGGATTAATAGGCAAGACTTGCCAATAAATACAACTATATAGCGCACATATTTTGTGACATCAGCATGATGGCACAGTATCCTTAATGTTTTGCATGGGTCTGACTCCAAGCACTGGTGTTTTTCATGATTTCAGCCACGGCGGTCGATGCATGAAACTGTTTTGAATACTTCTGAAAGATCATGGATCATGTTTTTTCCAGAGCTTTATTACCTTTTATGGGTAAATTATGGCACCAATGTGATTTTGTAAGGTGTACCCGTGGAGAACCCGTAGATTTACCGTGGAAACCCGTGGATTGTGTTGGAAACATCGTGTTTTACCAAAACATCGTTTTTTCCTAACCCGTGGAGAACCCGTAGAATACCCGTGGCTACCCGTAGAGAACCCGTAGAAATCTATGGGTTCTGGACCTCCCGGAATAGGCTGAAATTAGAAGGAAAAATGATACTTTTTTCTGCAAAATCAAGAAATTCAGCTTGCCAAAAAAGGCGACAATTCAGCTGCTTTGAGCTCCCGAGATGGGAAAAAGAATGTTTTAGCTTCTGTCATTGCATATAGCCAGCTGTTACAAGGTGATAGTGGTATGTAGCTCCAAGGCAAAAAAAATCCTTGATGTTGTACACTCACTAATTGGGGTTTTATTTCTGGCTGTTGCATTGAGGGTCACAGTTGACACTTAGCTTCCTGGTTTAGTTGCCCATCTCTCCCTGCAATGTCTGTCGCGGAGACATCATCTCGCGTTTGGAGTTGTTCTACCCTTAGGGATGGACTGGAGGATGTGGTTCACAAACAGAAGGAGTTAGAAGATGAAGAGAATGAGCTTGAAAGGCAAATTCAGGACTGGATGTTTCTATGCTGACTTGATTCTATTTGCAAAAAAAACTAAACACTTGCGGATGACAGGATGCATCTGATCCAAGAATTGGTAATCCAGATAGACCGCTGTGCCCGCTTACTTCAATTCAAGTACAGAACCCTGGAATTTTTAAACCACTGTTATTTGTGGGGGAAACATATTTGCAATTCAACCTGTGCCTGCAGGAGCTTGAACGAGATGCTGGTGCCAAAGCTGGAGATTCACAGGTACTGATTCTGGATACTCGCCAGGGTTTTGCAGGGTTTCCAGCGGTCAATGAGTTTAATTTGACAATTTTGGGAGTCTACATGGGGTTATATATATATATATAAGATTGTTGTTTCCCAAACTGATCAATTTCAGGCAGGCATTCTATTTACAACTTTTGACTGTATATGTCAGTGTATTTAATAACCTTGCTGTGTTTTGGCTGGATTTGCAAATACATACATATATAGGCAGTTATCTCTTTTTACAACACTGGCTAGCCATTTATTTGGAAGAGTTTAGAAGTTCTTCCATTATATGTGATTTACACCCACTTCCCATCTATAAGCGCCCAGTCTTTGGGAGCCTGAGCTCGCTGAGGACTCTGACGCTGAACATGCACCTCTTCCCGCTGATCCTGATGCGGAAACGCAGAAGGCGCAGTGTGGCTGAAAGCTCAAGAATTCTTACGGGCCCAAAACAAAACACAAAAGTGAGTGAGTAAGATCAATAAGGGACATGGCACATACATGGCAAATTACTCTGCATGTAAATATGTTTTTAGGCATGCAGTATAGTGTCAAATCGCTTTGAATCAATCGTGGACAATGATGTCATGGCTTTGCTCAAGTCTTGGCACCTCAAGCATATATTAGAAACTTGGAATTTGGAATTTGGAAGAGTGAACTCATTTTGTGAATCTTTGGCATGAAGGATTGAAACCAATGTCCTGATGGGGAACTTCCCTGGAGTAAATAACCCATCTGTTTACATTGGTTTTGTTGCAGGCTTCTGATGAGGAGGTTCAGCGTCTACATGGGGTGCCCACGATGCCGCCGCCAAAGGACACCAAGTTGTTGCATCATTGGGGTGTCAAATTCCTACTTTGCATCGCCCAAGAGTTTCTTGTAAAAGAGTCCCTGATACCGCTATGTTGCAGTATATATATATATATGAGTTACTATGACATCCTTTTTTAAAATGTATATATTTGCATACATATTTCCCGATGCTTGAAGGAGGACAAGGACGACAACGCTGAGACTCAGCGACCAGTGCCCACGCCTGCTCGTGCAGAAGATCCACCAAAAGCGGCAACTCCTGAGGCAGCCATCTTGAAGGGTTTTGTTAGGAAATTGAACTTGAATATGCAATTTGAACAACCAAGGATTTTGAAGTATGCTTTTGAAAAGCTGGGAAGATTACAAGAAAGAATTGTATCGTATATATATATATAGTATGCATGTATATACGTTATATACAAAACTTGGGCTTCAATTCGGAGGTATATGCCTCAGATTTGTTTCATGGTTTGTTTATAGGCATCCAGTCAACCAGGCCAGCGACTTGACAGCGACTCCTGCAGTTGCCAAGAAGCGCACTCGCCAGGAGCCTGGCAGTGACCAGTCTGCCAGCTTCCTTTTTGCGATTCATGGTGTGCATCTTACGATTGGTCTATACTATATACATGTATACCTTTGGTGTATATATATATATATATATACCATATACAGATATATACTATATAGATGATTTTGTTGATTACCGCCTGGCTCCCTTCTGTGCAGGAGAAACTGCGGGAGGCAGCGAAGCAACGCATCCGTAGGATGATTGCAGCAAAAAAGAGGGCTCACCTTAATTGCCCCGAGTTTGTCAAGACAGAGTGGAAGACCAGAGACCAAAACACAATGGCCCAGATTCTGATGGATGCAAACTGGGACAAGGCAGGTTTGGTCTCATGTTCTTGAAGCGGGAGTCAGCATCAAACCTATATATCTTACTTGATCGACCTATATGTCCTTGCGAGCTTCCCCATATATAGATTTCACGCTAGGATGTTTTCATCAACCGACTCGAGATCATAGTCAAATCGAAAAAGACCGTGAGCATCCGCGTGGAAGAGCAGTGGATTTCCGAGAAGGAAATGCGCACAGAGTTGCACTGGTCACCGATCCTTGCTTGTCAAATTTATAGGGATTACCTATATATATATATATATGCAGATGTGTGTCTTATATTATTCACTGTCTCTTGAACATCCCATGGTCTTCACATGCGACCATGCACTGTTGGCCCAACAAATCCCCAGTTTAATGCTCGCCTCTGTTCCATCCAAGGGCTAAGATCGCTGGTGCAAAGAAGGCCTGCGAGGCCAAAGCTGCCACACACACTCGGCCCGCTTCTCAGCATGTTTCTTGAGTCTCATTGATAGATATATATATATATATATGACACCTGCAATTGGAGTTTATATAGAATCTTTTACTATCAAAACTTTGACCTTAACTTGAATTCGAGTCCTTATGCCTTGTCCAGTTTTGTGACACACATGCATGCCTTACCCCTTGGCAGTCGAAACGCCTACGACAACGAGCCTGAGTTCTATGTCGTCGTGAAAGAAGTTGGAGCCCGTGAGCTTGAGAAAACACAAGAGGAGATTCAGCGTACTCTCAAAAAGGCCAGTCTTGGCTCTTCAACATCAAGTTAATGCAACTGTTTATATACTCGATCTCACATCATGCCTATAGAGATCTTCACAGACCCCTGGGATTCCCAAAACATCTTTACATGTTTATATATTGACCATGCCATCATTGCCAGGCTGATGGCGAAACAGTTCTTGACAAGGATGCTTTCAGCGGCCTTGACCAGATCGCTGCGCGGCAGGCCGCGGACGAGGCCGTGGCAGCTGATCCTAAGGCCATCGCAAACAGCCAAGCTTTGGAGGCGGTGTATGTTTTGCAAAACTACCCCATTGTGACCATGTCGGTTCAAGGGTTTACCATGGTTTTATATGGTATATATATAGTATATATATATACGGTGCATATGGTATAGGGTTTCTTGTTCAGAACTTTCAATCTCCATCGACCAATATATGCTTCAGCCCTGACTAGACCAAAACGACCTTCTCCAAGTTCATGCAATCGATGCTTCAGAAGTCGGGAAAGATCCGGGGGCTAGTTCGTGATTTGAGGGACAACTATGCCCAGTGTGACTCCAATGAGCAGACCCTTGAATCGCACACATCTCACATCTCAATGACTGGTATCGTTTTTGGTTGTGGATCGATTTAAAAATTTGAGCAATACCGTTTCTCTTCCAGCTCCCCATCCATCCACTCAGGAACATTAAGAAATTACAGGATGGATTGCAGAAATTGGACTCGGAGTACGACAAGTGTACTACTGTCATGGCCGAAGGGGAACTGTCAAACTATGGTGACCAGTTCCTGGGTTCATGTTTCACAAGTATATATGTATATGATCCTTGATGCCTTCAACCTCTCAAAAAATAGTGTGGTAAACACTGCTGAGGTTTGTGAAGAAGGCCAACGATCGCATCAAGGAGTCTACCTACGTGCCGTGACCTTAGTCTTTTGAATTGCTAACCTCTATGTAATGGATTGAACAACCATACAATGAGTTCTAAACTCCGCTCACTGAGATCCTAAGCATCCCATTCCATGAACCCGTCCTGCAAAAGGTGCAGCAATGTGTGTGCATTGGAGATGAGGATCAGGCTCACACCTGAGGGTGCAGAGTGGTTGGCGGGTTCATGATCTCGTTGGGCCCTAGGGTTATTATTATATCTTTAATGGCACCATGAAATTGATCCTCTATAATCACAGCATGTGATATATAGAAGTTATCGACATTCTTTTTCTGGCAGGAATGAGAAGAAGTACTATCAGAAGAATGCCCGAGAACCGGAAAGTGCCGAGCCCGAGCCAAAGCGCAAGAGGGACAAGAAGGACAAGAAGGACGATAAGGACAAGAAGGAGAAGAAGGAGAAGGACGCGGATGGCTCAGAGCCCAAGCCAAAGAAGGCAAAGAAGTCTAAAAACAACCAGTGACAGTGACCCAAAGCGTTTCATATTTAACATGATAGTATTTGGCGATGGCCAAGTCTACAACGTGAAACCTGTGGAACAACACGGGATGAAAACTTTTGGCTTTGAACGATATTGACAATTAAGTGATTTCAACTCACGCCCAGCTATTTGTGTGCGATTTTGCTGCCATTGCTGTGGACAGGCAATATACCCTTTTTAATATCATTCGCCAGTCTCAAACGTACATACTGTCTAAGTTTTCAGGTCTTAAACTTTTATGCTTCTCAGGGGCCCTGTCCACTTTTGAAAAGGGGTTGCAGCAGCAATGTTCATTGCACAACCAAACCAGTTGGCGCCAATCACTTTGTGGGGAGCGGAAGAAAAGAGGCCTTTGGCTTTGCTGGGTGATTTGGATTATTCTGGCCCGTCATCATAGGGACATGTATTAATCAATGCACATAAAAGTGCGTGCATGGCTTTAAAGCCCTTTCAGAACGACAAGCTTTGCTACAACAGATCTATATCATTTGTGATTATATATATGCATAAAACATGGCAATAAAGAACTTGTGCAGCTACACCTTGACTCCCTCTCAGACATGTCAAATGCCAGGTGCTGGGCGGGCTCTACGCACTTTGGCAGCAGACATCGGTGAAGGGGCCGTCGCCTCAATGCGGGAATGCTGGCCTGGACATAACATGCACAAATATAGTTTGAGGTCAAGATAGTCAGACGCTTGAAACTGATACTGTAGAACTATTCTTTTTGTTGTGCAGCCATTTGGATGCAGGAAAGTCATGATCTCCTGTGTTTGTTTGGACAGAGAAACAAATTTCACAAACTCACCTTGGGAAATGATATGCATGGTATACCCCAAATGGAACAAGAACATCCACAACTATACACAAAAAGAAATATAGTATGTACCACCACCAGTGTGCCAAATATATGAAAACATACATGGGTGAAAAGCTGTTAGCGTGACAGAGGAATAACAGGGGATTCTTCTTCTCAGCTTGATGGCCTGTCTTGCTCTCCTATATGCATGGCTGGCCGCTTCCTCCATTGCAATGAAGAGACATCAGAATCACCTGAAGATGAACTGATTGACCTACTTTCGTGCCATCGCTCAGATACTTGTATAAGATTGAAACACTATATTTTTCTATTTGGGTTTGTTTCTTTAAAGATTTACATACTACCCCCTGCTCTCAATTCCATCCCCAGGAAGTTGAGGGCCCATACGCATGGCGGAGAGCACTGCCCAGCAATTCCACCACCTACAGGAAAGCGGATCTCATGTCAGTGAAGGGTGCGCGCTTGGATCTTGGGGATCAACTGGTTTACCCCACAGGTCCAAAGTGGTCACAATGTTTGCCTTCAGACTTGGTGGCCCGGCCCAGCCTCCAAGCAATTGTTGCAGAAGCAGCATCCATGGGGTGCATCTCCTTTAGGTTGCCTTCTATGAATGCACTTGCTGGGGGTGTTCTGCGTCATGCTACAAAGACTCTGGACTTGCTATTGGCTACGCAGGCTCCTATGATATTCAAACTGGGGTATACACATAGTCCCACTTGGCGATGGTCAAACGGCTTGTATGGATACCAACATTCCGGGGACAATTGGTCAGCCATGCTGGTGATGTATATCTCTGATGAGCCTGGCTCTGTAGGGATGCTCGAGGCAGCCCTGATAGACAAATATCATGGTACCTCGCCTTCACATCCTATCTTGTGCATCACGTGGAGCAAAGTAAGTATGTTTCCCACTGAACATGTTTCATTGAATGGTGCTTTAAGGATTCAATGATTTGTCTTTGAGAGATGTAGAAACTTTTTTTTCTTCTTACCACTTGGTCAAGCTTTCCTTGGTCAAAGCCAAAATCTTGAGCCTCTCTCGATATACGCACACATACACACACACACACACACCCACACACACACACAGATCCACCCTGACTAAGGTACACCTGGCTGCCGCAACATCCGGCTTGGTGGTGAGACAGTGAGCGGATCACACCAGGATGAGGGGCTTCACATGTGCTATTGTGTGTATAGATCTTTTGCTGTGAAACCACAGGAACGCATAATTAGATCTCGAGCTGTTCGGGGACCTTGACCACTGTATTAGCAAATTCAAATGAGTTTCGAAGTATACATCGCTTGAATTCCAATTAAAATTTAGGTTCTATATATTCAGACATATATGTCAGCTCAGATTCTTCTCTGCGGCTGTTGTTTGCGTATGATTGCATACGCTCCTGTCCACATAGTGCATCCGCTGGTGGACAACTGCCAGCACTTTAACATCTCAAATGTGAAAAAAAACTTGCACCTTCAGAGATTTTTTGTGGTCACAAAAAAAAAGCATCATCAGATCCAAAAACTGTGAAGTTTGAGAACGTTATCGAACAGAATTTTATGCACAACATGTAGCACAGCAAGCACGCATCAAGCACGCATGGGTGTCTGTGTGTGTGTGCGTGTTCAACCATGTTTGCGCTTGGGACTGCAGCCATCGCTGAGGCCTGCTCCTACAGATCCGCTATCAGAACAGCAAGAGGCGTTGTTCAAGATTTGGGTGAGCAGGTTGCCAAGACTTCAGGTGGGTTAACCGAACTGGCCCGTTGCAGCGAAGCTCACTCTGAAAGGGATGGACGTACAGTGATTGCTAAGAAGTTTGGCTTAGCATTGCCTATTGAGTTTTCACCCCTTCCAAGAGCACCTGGTGTTTCCTATGCTGGGGAGCTTGTCATGCTGAAGCCGAGATCCTGGTTGAGTTTCATTCTTTCACTGAATGTTACACACTTACTGTGTGGTTTACACCGTCCCGACCCAGCACGTGAGAGAAGCATTTTGGGTTGTTTTTGGCAGCGGTTCCGAAAAGTCAAACCCCGACATCCCATGTGGGCCTATGTAGACAGTGGTCAGCTTGACTGCACTAGGGCATTTCCATTGGTACTACACGGGGACGAAGGACGAGGACGGAAACGTCAACCTTTTCTGGTTATCAGCTGGTCCAGCATTCTTGGATTTGGTACAGAAAGTGCCAATGAGGCAAGGAAATCAAAGCCATACAATGCTATGCGCTTAAACTATACTTTGTCCACCCACCTGACACGTTTTGTGACAGCTACATTGCCAAAAATGGCGCATGATTCTGAAGCCTTGTCTGACATTCTGACAGCAATAGCTACTGATGCAAATCAGATGTTGCAACCAGGGCTTTGCAATGCAGCAGGTGAAAGGTTCTTTGCTGTGTGCGTTAATTGTGTCGGGGACTGGCAGTGGCTGGCAAAAGCAGGAAGCTTCCTGCGAAGCTATTCCAATGTGAACAAAAGGCCGATGACTGAAAAAAGCGTTCCAAAAGGGATTTGCCATCTTTGTCTAGCAGACCAGCGCGGTGTACCTTGGGAAAACTACAGGGTTTACGACATTCAAAATGGTGTCCTGCCAGCTTGGCACCCAACACTGTACTCTGTGGACCCCTGGGAGATGCCATCGCCTTTGAATTCCATACCCTGTACACCTGGAGAAGAACCTTCATTTTACGCATACGATTTATTTCATTCCTGGCACCTGGGCGTAGGAAAGAGCTTTGCTGCCGGCTGTCTGGCTTTAGCCAGTGAACTGATGATTTCTTCCACTTTGGACGGGCGGCTGGAAGAACTGACGGAACTGTATTTGACATGGGCAGGTGAGAACAAAGTACCTACGTTTATATCCTACTTTTCAAAGGCCAACCTCGGCTGGCCAGACCTCAAGAGCTTTCCTAATGGTCAATGGAACAAAGGACACGTGACCACCACAGTGCTTGATTTCTTCCTCTCATGGGCCCAGAAGCAAGACCTCACTGGGCATGAGCTTTTGAGACTTTGCATGGATGCTTGTGTTGAAATCACAGAGTGCTTACGAGGTTTGTATCGCAGTGATGTGTGGATCTTACAACAGGATGCCATTCAGATTTCCAATCATGGAATGAAATTCTTGAATTACTACCGGATTCTGGCATATAAGGCTGCCGGCTGTGGACGAGCACTCTTTGGTTTGATGCCAAAGGGGCATTCCATGGACCACATTTTCTTTGATCTGCATGCTTCAGCAATTTCGAACAAATACACTTTGAACTGTTTGATTTGGTCGGTACAGCTGTTTGAAGATTACATTGGCAAGTGCAGCAAGATCAGCCGACGCACATCCCCCCAGCAGGTGGTGAAGCGTGTGTTGGAAAGATGCTTGCAGGCATCATATAGGTACTGGTACGAAGCTGGCTTTATCAAGGATTGACAGCACGCAGTTGTCGAGAAGAAAGGGTTGTGCGTCTTGCGCGCGAAGGGTCTAGGCATTTATAAGATTTAATTTGAAACTAAGGATACTAAGGGGACATGCACATAAAGTACCTAACCCTCTGCCTGTACTTGGTCCCGCTTGCTCGCGAAGCGCATTGTTGACAACGAGCTCTTGGTTGAGGCGGGGCCAGGTGAGAGAGAGGGGAGAGACGAAAAGAGAGGAGAAAGATTTATGTACGTACTATATTTGGACATATATATGCACACAAGTCTATATGCTGTCCCCAACAAATACCGACCCTCAAAACCGCCCATGCATTTTATGTCATTGGCTAAGAGACACGTATGTATGCTGCCAGGCAAAGCGTGTTCAACGACCTCAACCTGGACATTGACGTCAATTTCGTCTTCCAGACGACCTCATTTAATTTCATTTTGAATTATATTGAAAGTAAGGTACGACCCAAGAGATATTGTAAATTGGTCAGATTTATGTTTTGCCATTTGTGCTATGATATTGGAACTTAACAGCATTGTTACAATTTGGCAAAATATGGAAACATCGTGTTTTTCCAAAACATCGTGTTTTCTCACGGAACATCGTTTATTTTTGAGAACCTACGTTTTTACACGTTCTTGGATCTCATGGTATACTATATATGATACTGTAACATTCCCAAGATTTGCAAAAAACATGTTGGAACTTGGTTGGAGGGTTGGGAGTGATTTGTACGTACCGTACATGTCATCAAAAATGACCTTTGCACCCAATGACACCCAATGATCTATATTTAGATTATATGTTTGAATCATTTTGAATATTTTTTGAGACTTGAGACAGTTCTCAGAGTGGCCAGCCCTGAAAAGTGACCTGGTGATTTGTTGAAGCCAACTGATGAACCACGGGGAGATTCTTGGATCATCCACTGTCTTTGGAACTGGACTAAACCGTCGATGCATTCAGGAAGCTGCTCCGATTAGGTTCCATTTTTGGAGTCAACACACTAACACCTCAGAAGGTATTCGGAGCACTGGGAGACTATGGGTGAAATGAGAAAGCTGTGGATTTTGAGTTGTTCCCATTTTTTCGGGGGCAGCAAACTACATGCCAACTACATTGGGGTATAATAGATACCATTTTTTTTAGTGTCACGCTGATGTTTAGGGCTGAACACGGGTGAGCAGATCCTGTTGATTTTTCATCACACCATGGGATGGTTCCGACCATGGTCCCAGCTTGAAATGAAATACTGTACCCTCTGGTAAACGTTTACATAGCTATGGAAAATCACCATTTTTCATGGGAAAATCCACTATTTCTATGGCAATTTTCAATAGCTATGTTAGTTCACCAGAGGGTAACTTGCAGGTGCTAAACGTCGGAAATGGGCGACTAAAGTCATTTGTCATTTGTATTCTCCATGAAGTTTATTAGTCATTCGTCATTCCTACTTTTGCACTGGTTATTCGTCATGGGCACCTACTCAGCTACCGGACTCCTCCGATAACTAGGTGTCAAAGATGCAGAAAAAAGTCTCAGAGGAGCGCAATCATGGTTTGCGCCTTGGCACATTGGCACGCTACGGCAACGCGACAACGAACATGCCCAAACTTTGGTGGAAACTTTTGACATGCGAGTTTTCGTTGGATTCAGAAACTGAGTTTATTTGAATACTTTTCATGTATTATTTGCCCCAGATTGATGCTCGCAGATCTCAAGATCCTCCTTTCCATTTGAAACAAGAAGTGGCCCCAGATGGGTTTGGAAATGTTTTGAACAAGAGCTGGGCCACAATCAATTGTTTCCATCGGTTTGTCCGAAACTCGGCCCTAACATATTCTGGATTCTGCATCAGGAATGAAACATACTGAGATCATGGAGGTGAAAGGGCCAATCTTCAGCCAGGTGGTTGATAGCTCCTGTCATATCCATGAAGCCATGACGCCTTTGTCCCCAATGACTTGTTCGCTGCATATCCTATTGGTTGTTGCCTTGTCAACAATTCTTCTGTTTGCTTGGTGCTTTCATCATGTTTCACCTGATTGGGATGATCCCCAAGCTGAGGAAAAACTTCAAGCCTCAGACTCATAGGAACTGCAGACATTTCGTGACCCGTGGCAACTTGGATTGATATTTCGGTTTTTGAAGGTTGAGAAACGGAAGTTATATCAATCTTTAAGAGGGGATCAACATTGTTCAATTGCATCAACTTCATGGGATCAAAATTCATTGACATAGATTGATCTTGTTTATTGTTTTTAGCGTTTGGGAGTTCAACACAATTGTGATGGTTATGTAAAATCACCATGTTCAGTAGGAACGAACATCGATGAATCATTTTGAAATGGACCATGGTCCATAGCTATGTCAAAATACTAGAGTTTTTTTTTTAGAGAATTGGATGAGCGAAAGGAATGACGAACAAAGGTCAAATCAACCAGCATTTGGGTTTGTCTGAAAAGGGGTACAGTAGTACGCTAGCCTTGCAATTTCATTTTTTGTTGACTGCAAATATTATATATTGGTTAGTGAATGTTAGTTGTATATATAGGCTTGTCCCTGCTCTTGGAACTACATACAACAAAGTGGGATGTTAACGTTCCTTGAACTTGCTGAAGCAGTTGATGATGATCATGATGATGATGATGATGATGATGATGATGATGATGTAGGATGATAAGAAAAATCCGCGACAAAATTTCGTCACGGAATCAACAGTTTAAACCGAGCTAATTCGGGTTTGCGCAGTTCCAAGAGCAGGGACAAGGCTATATATACATCCCATTGTAATTGTCTCTATTCAATACCGAGCATGTCACAATACATCCGTATGATATTCCTATGGTATATACCCATGTTCAATCACACCCAAAATACCCAAATTAAAGAATATATATTGTATACTGTATATTAAATATAACCATAGCATAGAATAATGAACTGTCCAACTAAGTACATGCATCCCATATCCCAATTATATCCCCAAACCATTGGTTTATCATATTGGTGGCCATTTATCCTAGTCCTATATACATCTATATCCCCACTATGGTTGGTTGTACATCTAAAGTTTGAAAGTCCTCCAAATGAACACTATACTCTACAGGTGGCGCCCCGAATTATAGGTTGATTTATAATTCCCTCATTAACTAGCTTGATATATCTACCATAACCCCTAGTTATATTACTATTCAACTTAGAAAACTGGTGCACCACATCTTGCAGATCCTTGCAGTATATCCCACTATATCACGCTACCCGCACCAACAGAATTTCAAGGTTTTGCTCTTGGGACCTGTTCAAAGATGTCGCTGTGAAAACACGTGGCAGCCAAGTAGGCCGGTTCCCGTAAGTCTAAGTAAGACACAAGCTATATATCCTTTTTTTAGGTTTTAGAGCCGTGGTCCCAGCAGGTTTATTTTCCCATAAAAGCGGATGGTAAACGGTCCATGGGGATTTATAATGAGGTATAGACTCATGATATCTCATGATGTTAGGATTCCGAGTATGGGATGGATTAACAAAGAATGCTATATAGTTATGATGGAAATCCATATAAATCCATGTAAATCCTATCATTCACCATCCCCAACTTGTTTTTATGAAATTCGAAAAATGCCCCTGACATCGGATGATGACTCAAAGGCCCACTGGACGTCATCATGGGCGTGGTGTTGCTGGTGAATGCTGTGGTGGTTTCTTGATGTCGGAAAACACGGCCGGGTTCAACAGGGTTGCTGGATGTTGCTGGTGGATTTTTTGAAAAAAAATATACATGTTGCTGTTAACGAATAAAGAATTGTTGATCAGATGTCACCGCGAACATGGGGAATTAACCGAGAAACAGTCGGCCAATAGGTATCTAATCATCAAGAATCGGCAGTGTAAATTGATGACTAAATCATCTCTAAGTCATGAAGTTCATGTGGATATTTCGTTGGTTTATCTATCAACAATGGGTGGGTTTTAGCATGTTTTAATAATCAAACATACGGTTGTAATCCAGATATCATGGGGAAACGAGAGAAAATGGTCTATGGCGAGCCTACACAACCAACCATGGTGATTCTCAAGGATGTTCTTCTTTGTTTTTTTGTCAAATATGTTCAAACATATTTCTTCTATGTATAGACGTCAACATATTTGAAGCATATCCATACCATTCTTTTTAATGGTGGTTTTGGTTTGAGTATCACATGTGTGGATCTGCTCCCATGTGGTGACAGAGCCCTCGTGTTTATCGTTCTGGGTTTGTTTGAAAATAGGGTACCCACAGGTAATCAAACGTGGCAATGGAAAATCACCCTTCTTGATTAGCCCTTTGAAACCTCCATTTATGGTGGATTTCCAATAGGAATTTTTCAGTACCAGAGGGTATCCCGAAAATTGATGTTTTCAAACATAAGTTTCCGCTTATTGAATTGCCATAAAACGCGGGTGAATCGGAAATCCATGTTATTCAACAAATACTGTATCATACACGTCCTGGTTGTAAAATCCCATTATGCAATATCCCGTAATATATCCTAATTAATTGTACCTCTAGTACCCGTAGTATATCCTATAATTAATTGTACCTATATCCAAATTAATTAATATATCCCCATTTATCCCCAAAACCATTGGTTTCTCATATTTGTGATCAAATATCCCATTCCATCCCTACTATATATGGTTGGTTTATTTTGGTTATAAATCCTTATTCTTGTTGTCCAAATCCTAAAACTCAGCTTTTTCCGCGCATGTACAAGGGTGAGGCCACCTGGACATCTAAGATCAGCTACAGTACGTTGGGAAAGAAAGCTCGGATGACTTGACTAGGGTTTATGGGAGAGAGATCTACATACAATCATCCTGAAGTAGATAGAATATCGGATTTTCAAAGCTATTCCCAAAAGACAAATATACATTCAAAGATATTCCGATGTTCCCATGTTTTTTAAAGATATTCCCCATATTTTTTTCGGGGGGGCACCTTATACAACCCACCTACTCAGTCCATCAAGTCCTCCATTTTAGGTGATTGCAGAACAACAAGTCTTGGGAGATCGAAGCTTTGCCGAAAAAACCACGGGGGCAGAGTGGGGTTTTACCCTCTGCTAATCAAACATGGCTTGCCTGAAAATTCACCATGTCTAGCTGGATTTTCCCAGCTACAAACCTCGGGATTTCCCAGCTTGCCACGTTTGATGACACCGGACGGTACTCAGAATTGGATGAAAAGTGGGATACAATTCTGATGGTAATTGGATGAACATTGAGATAGAATTTCCCCCAAAATTGGATGAAAAGATTGGGGATCAAGATTGGGATATACCCAAAATTGGTCCAATCTAGGGCCCTTTTCCATGGACACATTCTTTGGTTGACGGGAGAATCACCAAAAGAAGTGGCCTGCAACATTTGATGTGCAGGAGATTTAAAAGCATCGGGAACTACTCCAAATCCCCAAGTGAAATTCCACCAATATAGGTGAGGTTGCTCATTTCCATCAAGAATGGGCTCTTCATTTTCCACCCAGTATATATAACTCCTGTTTGGCTCGCGCCAACTTTGGGTTTGATTGAAAACAAGATAGCCATGGATAACTTTTGGTTGATGATCATTTCCCCGTGGCCATAAATTAAATGTAAATCTCCCATGCATGGGGGAAACTCATATATCATATCCACATGTTACTTCTTCTTAGGGGTTCCAGATATCCTTATTCGTTTGGGGCCTGTAAGACCAGATGTTACGCAACAGTTGTTTCCCTGGTCAACACATGTTCTAAATCGATATTGAACTTTCGATGGAGAAACACAAACAAAAATAACAAACTACTACTATGATATTTGGCGTTTATAAACCCATATGATCAAGCAATATCAAACAACTATCAGAAATCATCAACAACTACAACGGGTTACGATATTGATTCCATGTGTTAAACATCTAATGTGGTAAATCCAATGCCATAAACCATTCCATGTGGGGTTGGTAACAAACATCATCCCATTGCTATGGGTATACCCAATGATACACCTCAATTGGGGATGATGGGGTATCAAGTTTATTATGTAGTTGTCCCATAATCACCCATGATTCTTGCACTATTTTTCCATACTCCAATTCCCACGAATCTCCTACGAAGCTCACCCCATGATTCTTGGGTTTACTGCATTAGATGCCAGCAAAAATCTCATTAAATGCCCAATCAAATTTCCATGAGATCCCCATGGAAATCTCATGCAGTTTCGCCTCGGAAGTGGCGTTTCGCTCGTTTTTTCTTAAGGAATCGCCAACACCTTTCTGGAGGACCCAAGTGATGTGGCGTCCCAGACGCTGTGCCTCTCGGCGCGAGCACCGAGCCCGGGGCATCAAATGGTGATTTAACCATGAAAAATGGGGAGTTTATCATCAAACATGGGGAATTCATGATCAAAAATGAGGAGTTAACAAGCAAAAATGGTGATTTAATGGGATTTAACCACTATACAGGGTGATGTACTGGAGATCTAGCCGCTGGTAAACTAACATAGCTGTGGACAATCACCATTCTCAATATATCTTAATGTATATAGATGTAAATCAACATGAATCAACTATAATTGGCAATTTTCAAAAGCTATCTTAAATTACCAGAGGGTACTGGTAATGTGGACTCCTAGAATGGATAGTGATACTCCCCAATACACTGAATAGTACAGTCCCACCTAAAATCATGAACCAACAGTGGTTTTGAACACTGCTCGTCTCGGAACGGGCCAATCTTTTGGAAATACTTGTACCTCTAAAATGAATAAAAACCAATAACGACATACAACGACCATACTTGGGGTTTGGGATAGTGATGGATAGTGAATAGAAACCAGTATCGACCATATTTGGGGTTTGGGGTGAAGCTGTGAATATTTTGGGGGTACCATGCAGAGCCGGCAAACAAACTGGCTACGAATCCTGGAGTTGGCTTCACCTTGGCGCCGCAGGGGTAGCCGGTTAGCTCATGGTGCTTGTTGATCCCTTGTTTTTGTGCCTGGATGATGAAAAAGAGAAGGAGACCCCAACACACAGAGTCTGGGGATATTGGGATGGGTATAGAATACGAAACGGTACTAAACCGATGAACTTGTTTTCTCAATTGAAGACAGTGGTTCATACTCCCATTGATCAATCCATTTGTGGTTCGGTTCTGCTGATGATGGTGGAAACAGCTGGTTGTGGTTCTTTGGGTCCAAATGCATCATTGTCTCAAGATAATCTCCCAAAATGCATACAGTAGGTGTTCAGTTCACAATAGTTCACATATCCCACGCCAGAAACAACTCTTCATTTCTTGGGATTGGAACATTGGAACCACAGGGGATCAGGTTGCAATCCCATCCCAAGTGGATTCGCGCCTTGAATTTCTCATTACATCCCTATAGCATATATCAAATATGTACCCATGAAATGCCCATGATTGAACCAAACAATGTAACCCCCCAAAAAAATGAGATAGAAATATATAGAAACCTATAAATTCCTACTTTTTTTTTTGAAACGAGCGCTTTCAGCACAAGAAAAACCGACCTTTCCTCCGAAAAGTGCGATGCGACGTCGGCCGCAGATGGACTCCGTCACCGGGAGGTCTTCTTTGTGGCGGACGTCACTGGGCTCTGGGCGGAGGATCACCAGGTAGATTTGTGGTTGGATTTAAAGGGGGAACCATTCCATAACCATAGTTACCCTCCAGTGAACTAAAATAACTATGGAAAATCACCATTTTTAATGGGAAAATCCACTATAAATGGCCATTTTCAATAGCTATGCTAGTTTACCAGAGGGTATAGGATGTTATATCATGTTATATCCCAACTTGATAGAGGCTTATTATTTAGTGATACCCATTTGTAGCCCCAACTGCAGCCCCAAGTACACCCTCCATACGGCCATTTCACAGGGAATTTGGTGATTTCCACCATGGGATTGTTGAGGTGCCTGATTTTCAGACAAACCGATGCATTGTTGTTTTGGTGGGATGGGGTGATCGAACATGTGTCGAAAGAATGTTTTACACTTGTTTAACAAACGCTTTGATCATATATATATATATATATGTATATATATATATAATGGCTATCTATGGCTTAATATGGTTTAATATGGTTTGCTGATGGGATGATATACAGTACTATATTAGGATTTAATGGGGATATAGAAATTTGACATAGATTTGTTTCACAAACGGGAATGCTTTTTCCTCAGAAATCAATATTAGGAAGTTAGGAAGGCTCGGGAAATTGTTTCTGCAAGAGCAAAGATTCAGGATTACCAAGATGTTGCATTTTTTTCTTCGAAAACAATGTGAAACCTGTCCAGAGATGGGCTATACCCCAATTCATGGAAACAGTTGATGGTATGGTATTTCTTTTTGTATACAGCAAAATGATTTCTGTCCCAGCAAGAACGGAGATTTGTGTCGTCAAGCATTGACCGGATTGTCAAGCAAACACTACATACACAACATTCGGGCCGATGATAGCAATGTGGTTTTGTCTTAAGCTTTTGTTTGTGAACAAACAGTTTAAGACTGGATCGCTTGTATTTTCCTTGATGGTTGGATGTGGCGGTGATGCTCCAGTAGTTTATCCTTTTCCGCGTTGGAAAAATCCAATGTCTTGCAATATACAGGAATATCATCTTACTAAAGAGGGGATTCTCCAGCCAACTTAGACCAACAGAGGGAATCATATGTCAACACCATCACTGCCCTTCCCAACCTGCTTCCCATGTGGTTGGGCGGGCTGATCCGTTCCTGGTGTTTCCAAAAAATGGGGGCGGCAGGACCCCCCCAAAAAGTCATCAGTTTGAAGAGTCAAACTGATGACAAAGCCATATTTTTGGTGACACCCTATGGTTGCTGTTTCGATATTTGCTTTCGCTCGTATTCACCCTGACGTGAATACCCCGAATCGGCTGAAGATCCACGTGTAGGCCTGTAGGCGACTTCGAGCCTTTGGATGATCCGTAAGAACTGTTGGCTGGTTGCCCATGACTTCGAGCCCAAAGCCACGATTCCTTTCGCAGCGAAGATTGCGCGGTTTCAACCCTTTGGTTTTTAAACCTTTTCTCTCTGGTAATTTGTTACCGTTTGCTACCCAAAATCCATACTTTTCATAGAGGGAAAATCATCTATATTTGTAAATGGGACATGGGTTAACGGGGGTTAACCGTAGCTATGTAGCAATTTGCCAGAGGTTAGTTCCATTCATCACCATTCTTGACCAGTACTAATCATTAATCACCATGTAATCACCATTAAAAAAAATCCCATTCAGTCACCACCAAATCCCATTGAATCACCATTAATTTCTATCAAACCACTGTTAAACATCATTTAGTGCTAGTAAAACAATAATTAGTAAACCATTCTATTTTGATAGTTACCACCGTACCATCAAAATGGTGATGACGGTCGCATGGATCCTGCCCAACAACCAGATCATTTTCTTGGCGATCTACGTGGCTGAGCAGGCGCTTCGGATGCCTGGCTTATGGGCGAAAGGACGGACCCGAACGGCTGGAGACGAGATATTCTATATGATATGAATTTATATAAATATACATTATAGAAGTTAAGTGACTCCCACCTATGTGGATGAAAGGAAGACCCGCATGGCCTCCGAGGATCAGTGTTTTGAGACGATCCTGGCTGTTAGATGAGTCTGAAGAAGACGCGAAACTTGACGACGCCTTCGGACCGGTGGTGAACCCCCTGGGTGAAGGGGTACTTATAGTGGTTATGATGGCTACATTTTGATGATGGCTACATTTTGGGGTACTTATAGTACTTATTACATTGTTTTTCAAGGGTTCTAACCACCAGTCAAATCACAGTGTAGTTTTGAAAACTGCAGATCTAAATGGTGGAGTTCATTGCTAGTGTTTACCGGAGGTTCTATCATTTTCCAGGATAGGTTGGGGAAAACTACTACAGCAATGCTTAAAAACATGTTCATATATTATACAAAAATAAAAGTAAGCATTGAAAGATAGCTTGTGATTTTTGTTTCTCTTGCTTATCATTCAAGACCGATTCTCGATGTCAGGGCCACCAGGGTTTTCGGCTTTCCAAAACCTTTCCCTTGCGCCCTCATTTGCTCGGACGCAAGGCCCACTGTAATCAGTAGTCTTAAAACATATTATGAATATGTAGTGCGTTGATTAGTAATTAATGCGCGGTTATTTATAATATAGAATCTAGTGGATTGATGGTTCTTAAACCCACTGTTCTGGATTTTGAGAATGAATAGTGGGTGGGTTTCTTCACATTGATAAGAAGTCTTCAGAAATGCCTAGTGCATATATCACAAACTGGTGTTTTGCATGACATTTGGGTGTTGTGGATCAATGTGTTACTGCAGTTCTCTACTTGGGACCCAGTTCTTCGCTGGATTCAAGCCCATCTGAGAAGGCGTTGGGGAAACCTATGGGACTGCGTGACTCGCATTTCAGTCCGGGGAAATGCTATCTGAAAATAAGGTACCCATAAATCATCACTATAAATCTGAATTTCTTGTTTCAACATGTTCACAAGTTTTGAATGGCAAGAGATATCAATCCACAGTAGATCATCCTCATGTTGTCATCCTCATGGCAAGCAACGCAAGCCATTTGCAAGTGGCAACGCTCGATCCTCCAAGGATCGAGTGGGGCAATTTGTTCGATATGGCCATCGTTTGTTTCGGAATTGTGGATCCTGGGCGTGGGAAGGGATGGTCCAACCAGGTCTCGATTCAGGCTGCATCCAGGCTACGTCAAATCTTCATGTTTCAACCATAAAGTCCTTCTCTGTTGATCATTGAAGGGATACGATTTTAGTAGAACATGATCTATTTTGGGTGAATCATTGACCCATACGGCTGCCATTCATATTGTGGTGGTGAAACATACCCCGATGATATCCGTGTGATATTCACCATTTGGGACAGATCTATGGTTATCACCCCATTGTACACCCAAAAATGCATCCAACAATGTGGCTTCAATCTCAGTTGTGGTTGTTGGTACCCTCCGGTACTCAACCGTGGCAATTGAACATCCACTATAAATGGAGGACTTGATAGGAAGGTCAACTGCTATAAATGACGGAATATCCATTGCCATGTTTGATTACCGGAGGGTAACCCCAATGAATATAATTATATCGTTATAAGTAGCATAAGCATATGATAAAACCCTAGAAACGACCGTTTGCAAGTTCACAAACTTAGCTGTAATAACGTCCCCTCGGTACAGACACCGTATGAATTATAGTAATAGCAAGCCACAAAAAATAGCAAAGTGAAATCCTGCTAGGCTAGAATAGTGGAAAAAAAAACATTTTTGCTATCTTTTTGTGAGACGCTATATATCTACCACAAACCATAGGTGTCCTTTCCCCACTGCTGGATAGTAGAGGCTTACCCCAATTCAACAACAGATAGATGATTAGAAAACATACATCAAACCGGCCCTTTTATTTATCCTAAAAGGACAATCTTCCCCTATATGTACATACAGGGTTTATAGTCCAATCTAAAGATTAACTGTATGGAGGTTTCCTAAAATGGGGGGTACCCCAAAAATCATCCAAAGCATGGATGACCATGACGTAGCAGCCGTAGCATTGAAGACCCATGGTGTCTTGGGGATCGCCCATTCCGGTGCCGGGCCGGTAAGGACTTTGTGATCTCGGTGCAGGTGCACGATGCGGCACGACGCTCCAGTGACGTGGAGCAGCGGTTGGAGGGTTGGAGGATTAATCATAAGATAGATATAGACAGATAATCATCATTGAATTAGTAGGGATTTACTTTGCTATGTTTTTTTTTTTTTTTTTTAAATAACTATACATATATACATATATATATATACACCCTCTGGTTATTTAAGAGTTCGCCATGGAAAACCAGCATCTCTAAAAACGGTAAATCACCATGTTTATCATCGAACTACATGGGCCATGGCTTCCATGGCTATGTAGTGACCTGAACTGACCTCAAGAAAGATGATGGTTACGGGGTAACTATCCCAAAATGACCTGAATACTATGGTTTAGGATGCATTCTAAATTACCAATATATATATATATACATATTATATATATACATATTATTATATATATATATATTTATACATATACACGATATGTATATGATTGAATATACGATATTTATATGATTATCTATACTATATGATGATAATTAATATATTAAAGCATTGTTGAAGATTGTGAATGTGCTGGTGGCATGGAATTTGTTAAGCATTGTAAAGCCCTTGTCATATGGCATGAACCATTGTTTACTTTATGTTTGGGTTTAGAGCCATGTGTTAAACCATGTATTGTTTAATACAGGTTTAACCAATATATATGGGTCAACACCACATATTAAACCATAGATCATATACATGGTGAAACATCATATGTCGGACTTGTGTAATCAACAAGTATGATGAATACAAGCAAATTTCACCAACAACATACAGGTTGGTTGAAGTTGGTTTAGTCACAGTATCAAACCAAGCAAAATGGGGATAGAATGGGCTTGGGCGATATTTGGGCGAATGATTACGGTCTCACCTCACGGTCATCAGAGATCGTGAGTAAGTGGATATACCACGAATCATGATACATCCAGAATCATATTTGTTATTTTGGGATGGTGAATTCACATAGTTCAGCTTTTTTTTTTCAATTGTTCCTCTCTTACCGACGAGAGTTAAAAAGGAAAGACATTCATCCCCTTGCGGTTGACCCCAATGTGATTCGAATACACGCTTCAAAATGACTTACTTTGACCTACCGCAACATTGTACAAGGGGTAGATGTGGGTAATGGGTGAATTAGAAATGACATCACTCGCCAACTTCGTCATAGATGGTCCGATGGGACGCCCAAGAAGAAAAAACATGGAGATTTGCCTCCATTCGTCCAGCTTCTGATGGCTCCCAAGCACATAAATGTACTATATATTATTATATATATACATATATATATATATATCAATAGTAATATATAATTACACATCAACCCTAGAGATGGCAATTTTGATGACATTTATCTTCTTCACCATGGACCGTGAGTGTTACTCATGTACCTTGTCTTCGAACAAACTCAGGATGCCAAACTGGTAACTTAAAACGTTTTTTTTTTTGTTTTTCGGATGTTTGTTGCGTTTTGTTGCATTATAAACCACCATGACTCCGTGAATCTCCCCGTGGGGGCATCGCTCGAAGGTTCAATGCTGACGCGTTTGCTCCGCACCTGTCGTGTCGTCAAGACCATGCGATTGCTGCGAGTGGCCTGGCGCCACTTGCGAACTGAAATGAACTGCCAATGCTGGATCATTGGCCAAGTCGTGGTTTACTGTTGGGCAATCATCCCCAACATTGGCTCATTTCGCGTTTGGGAAGTACCTAGTGTGTTTTTTTCTTCCAGACCTGAATCTGTGTCACACTTCCCCGCTGGATTATCCTAACAAAGTGAGGCATCCTAGTTATGAGTTTCTTTTTAATAAACCCATGAACTATTTCGTTCTATCATGTTCTATCCTCCATAAACCCTAGGGCCCATCAAGTCACTTTATAAGTCGCACGTCTTCCAATCGCTATCGAGTAAGGGAGCCTCAGCTTTTTCAAGGTCATGAAGTTGTTCAAGCAGTTGCGCAGTTTGGTTGAGACCTGGTATGCCAGCACCTTCGTCGACAGAAAGGATGGTTTGGATTGGGGCAACGGTTTTTCCCCCGATGAACATGGAGGAATTCATCATCGTCCAAAGAATTTTGTATGTGTTTCTGACCTGAACCGTGGACCTTCCAAAAGCATTCCAACATCGTTGGTGGTTTGGATTCATCCTGGCGAAGAGATCGGGTCCCAATGTGGGGTCCCAAATGAGAAAGGTAAACTGGTTGACGACGATAGGATAGCCAGGGTTTATTGTTTAAGGATGTATTATAGATTTATTATGGATATATTTACCTTTGGATGAGTTTATACACCAACTGAAAACTGTTGGAGCCACTCTTGTAGAGACGGTCAAACCGACCAAATAAGGAGTCTCATTTACTCGTTTTCATTCTCTCAGATTTGACCAACGGTATGTTCAGCCTTCTTCCGCATTAGTGAAGCCAAATCATGCCTAGAATCCTAGAAACTCATGTGATTCTACTTACTTACAATCATGGACCCTCACGAACTAGGCTTACTGGGGTTAGGGTAGGAGATTATAAATCTTCAACACCCCTTAAATGGGCCCGTAATTCATGTATACATCCGATACATGATAATACAACATGTAACATATATCGTACTGATACGGACATATACAGTAATATATATATATAGTATAATAACTATATATGCATTTGCATTTGGAGTATATTCTACTTAAATACGCTTGATCACTCCTTTCTCAGGCAAGTATGGCCTCCAAGATCACCTTTTCCCCTTTTCTCGGTCATGTTGCCCGCCGCCAGAGGCCTTTCTGCACTCTTTTGGTCAATGATCCTGCTGACCATTTGCCAAATGATTGCCGCGCTGGTTCTTTGCGAGACAAGTCTCTTGGAGGAAGGCGGTGCTCGACACCTCCTTGGATTAGGGAAAGAACAGGCGGGAAAACAGGGTAAAAAATAACAGGATCACCATGGAAAGCCATGAAACATCTCAATATGATTTTCAAAAATATATGGAAAACCCAACTCCTGCAAGTAGAAAAAACATATTCCATATGTTTCCATGGTTTCCCGCACATTTTTCCTTAGACTAAGCTCAATAAAAGTCGATATCAACAATGGCTCAATGAACATGACAAAAACATTAGGAAAACACACATGATTAAAAATCGCAACCATGCCCCAAAAAAGTGAGGAGATCAAATTAGTTGGATTCAACCAAAAATCGAAAAAGATGAAGCCTGAAACATATGCCTTTGAGAACAAAACTGTTTTCCAGTTTCAACGAGCTGTTTGGCTCGTTGCTGCTTAACGAAGAGTCAATTCACAACCACCCAGGCGCCTGAGATGGCAATTCACCCGGAAATCTCTGAGGTGTTCCGGTGTTGCTGGATCCTGATAGCTCCTCGGATGCTGGACACGTCAGAGAAGTGTTGGTGCTTTAGGTAGATTTATGTAGCGGATGGTTCCTTGAAACCAATGCTGAAAGTCATGCGACCAGCAGTGACTATGATTCTTAATGATTGTTGAAAGGATGGACACAAGTGATTTCTGAGATGTTTTTTTCACAATGTTTTACATCTATAGTTTTATGGCCCTACTTGTGTATCTACAGAGTCTTTTAACAAAAAGGATATGTATTATATGTACTATATATACAATTATATATACTTATATTCGTTACCATTGATGGCAATACATTCAGTCTACACATCGTTTCTGAGGCACTGGACTTGACGATCCATGAATCCATGACCAATTCAGCATGCAGGAGCATTCGTAGCAGTGGTTTTACTACTCATCCCGTAGTTGTGGACAATCATCCCTCCAGTCATTCTTGTGGGAATCATATGGAAATATTACGGGAATAACAATGTGGAAGAACTTTATTTTTGACCCATCCCCATGTCCCCATGTTGATTTTAGGTCAACTAATCCTAGATTCCCATGCTGCAAACTTCCCGATAGGAAAGATGATCATCATGAAACTCACGCCTAATCCAGTCGGGTTTGATCCATCCATATTACTGAAAGGGGAAGATATTCATTCATTTACTGTGTTTTTTGGTTAAATCACAATGCTTGCTCGTTAAATCACCATTCTTGTTGGTTAACTCACCATTTTCGTTGGTTCAGTCACCATTTTTGGTTCGATAACTCCCTCCCAAAATGGCAGAAAGTCTATCATCATTCCAGCCATCGTTCACATCCACGCTGAGGTCCTTACAAAGCGTCTGACAAACAATGGCTATTTGAGTCTTGGACTATAGTGTGTACCGGGGTACCAAACAAGCACTATTCAAAGCCCTGTTGATTGATGCTTGTAGGATGTTGTAGGGGGTTCTACCATGCAATATATCGGGGACTATCACAGTCCATGATGTGCATACCTATAAAGCGACCAGATAGAATGGAAGGACAAAGGTTTGAACACTCCCCATGTAGGATTTCTAAGCTGTCAATGTGCAAGGTTTGGGGTAGCTGTTGTTATTGTGGTGGCTGCAGGGATGTTGGTACAACCGGTATATCCCATTCTATTTCCTCACATTATGCACATTTAAAGTCGGGTGAAATCCCCATCTTCGTGCCATGGAAATTCATGGGGCCTCCGATTGAATCAGGATCATTATGGCACCTTCATGAACGCTTCCTACACCTTCTTCGAGATCACCTTCAGTGGAGGCTGACACCAACAGTACGATGCAGAAGGGCCGCTCTTTTTCACAAACACCATCGTTGCTAGCAACTGTTCAGTAAAACAGCAACTAGAAATTCAACAACAGAACTCAGTGTTTTGTTCATTCCATAATCCGTAGCCATTTTGGCTCAAGATTTGGCTCGAGAAGATCATGCAGACGATGGAGCAGACACTCAGTCTCAGGCTGACGGGCTGACGGAAGAATGGGAGTGCAGCTCAAGTTCGGGGGTGGTGAGGTGTCTGAGAAGCAAGTTTTGTGTATGCCAGCTCAACGGTAGTCTCAGAGACCATCAGGTGTGCCGGCTGTTGAAGCAGAAAGGCAAACGACTGTCAGGCATGCCAGCTGGACAACAGCCTCATAGACCATCAGGTATACCTGCTGCTGAAGCACAAAGCAAAGACTGTCAGGCATGCCAGCTGAACCGCAGTCGCAGAGACATATCACGCGCGCCTCCTTATTCTCAACATCAAAGACTTTCAGGCATGCCAGCTGGGCAACAGGCTGCTGAAGCGGAAAGGCAAAGGCTGTCAGGCATGCCAGCTAGAACCCAGTCGCAAGGACTCTGTCGCCTGCAGCAAGCGCTGTTCGTTTCAAATGAAGAGCTGCTCCTGCGACGTTGCCTCACTGCAAAATCATCGCATTACTTGGCTGCGTCGCATTGCTCGGGGGCATTGCTCTGCTGTTGCTGCACATGCCCAAGCAAGCATCATTTGGGGAGCAGCACCTTGGATGAAGGAAGTGAAGAAGGCTTGTCCTCAGCAACAAGCCGGGAAGGAACGGCGCCTGGGTGAACAGGCCAAGTTCGAGCGAGCTCTCAAACGCATCATCAAGGCTGTTCCACTGCACTGCCCTGCGGCAGCCAGGCCATGCCATTTGAGTCAGGATTCGATCCCATCGCAGCACAATATCAGGTGAGCCAGACCTCAGGTGTTTTTGACACGGCGAGATTGGCCAAGCGAGCAGCCGAGTACGCAGTGGATGAGGATTCCAAGATTCCAGTGGATGAGGGCGACAAGGCAATCTCAGACTTCTCTTCACACGATTCCCTTGTGAAGATGTGTCAGGAGGAGAAGAACGTGGTCAGCTGGAACTGCTTGATTGCCGTTCCCGGCACAGTGGATCCCATCGGCGCAGCTATGCAGGAACTGAGTCGAAAGCGATCTGCTCCCATGTGAGAGACCGAGAGACCCCTGATCAACCTTGTGTTTTCTTTGTGCACCTGTTGGGGAGCAGCAGGAGCATGGGCCACCGTGAGCGCGACTCACGACAAGGTAGTTGCGAAGGGTACAGTTGCTGGCTTGATTCAAAAATCGGATCGTGCAGAGCTGGTAGCAGTCACGTAAGCCCTAGACTACACGCTGCTGAATAAAGGGTACACTACACTGTGGTCCGGCAATGCCTATGTTGTGGAAGGGGTGGATCAAATTTTGCAAAATATTCATGGTGTACCACAAGACGCACACACTGACGTGTGGGCGAGAATCCAGAGTCAGCTTCATGGACACCAAGATCAAATTTCTGTCCAGCATGTTAGTTCACATAGACATGCAGAGCGATTGGCATTTGATGTGGACATCTGGACAGCGTATTGGAATGGTCGGGTAGACCATGAAGCAGCTACAGCTCATCAGCTTCGCGATTATGAGTTTGAGAGTTTGAGACAGACACTTCAGTGACACTTCTTCGGGTACACAAACACCATGTGGATCTCATGAGCAGATTGGCGGATTTTCACTTCGACATTGCAGAGCGCTTTCACGCCAGGGATAGCGAGAACAGTGAGGACTATGAGAACGAGCCGGAAGACGGAGATGATCTCTATGTCCTCTCCATGTTCCATGGCAACGAGATCTACCAGACCTTTCTCAGGAAGATCTTCGACTGTTGAATCAGAAGCTGGTTGAGAAGTTTGTGGGATGAGTTTCATGCGTGACATGTTGACTTGGCTGCAGGGGAGAGACACTATGTGAGGATGTGGTTGCCTACAAGATGTCTTTGATCGAAGCGGCCATTGACAGTGGATCAGGAAAGGTGAGCACCAGACTTCCAGTGCCAGACCTGAAGAAGAGACTTCATTGGGTGGAGGCGAATGCTTTGCCTGCTGCGCTGGTGAGCAAACCAACAGTGTCTGCCATATTGAAGATGGTTCGTTTTTCTTTCAGACACTGGAAGAAGCTTTTGATCTTGAAATCCAATGGATTGAAAGACTCGATTTGTCCGCCAGTGGCGTGATGCCTCCACAGCGGGGCATCTGCATTACGCTGGGCTGCAATTAAACAATGGGACAGCAGATGGCGACTTTTACTTCAAAGCGACCTGTACGGTCAGCCGGGGATCTTACTCGGCCTGTTCGATAGGTTGAGCATTGACCACAACGGTCACTGTTCGCTGTGACCTTGTGACCCACAGAGAGTCCGCGCGTGTTCATTCCATAATTTATTGTATAAATCAATAATTCATAATAATTCAATGGTGCTTGAAATCCACTGTTTTAGGTAGCTTAGAGAAATACATTCCAGCATTTTCCCAAAGTTCCACCATTTGTTCACCATTTTTTCCGTCCAAAACGTTACACTTTCTGCTCACGCGAACGCCAGGATGGCCCACGGTGGTGCGACCGTTGCTGGAAGACTTCGGCTTCAGCTTCGCATTGCCCTGTGCCTTGCGATGATGCGATGATGATGGGATGGGGCTGGAAGGCTGCTGTGCTTCCAGTTGGTGGTTAATAATGGTTCATACTGGTAAATAGTGGTTATAAACATGTTAATGATGGTTAATCATGGTTTGACATCAATATCGGTTAGTAGTGGGCCATCATTATAGTAAGTTTACTACTAGACACATAAAAATATATATTCATATCCAATGACTAATGATTGGATATGTTTAAATTGCCGAAGGGCAAGTTGGGGTTGGGGTTGGGATTGGCGTTAGGATTGCGGGGACTATCCCCAAATGGCCCAAGATTTCATACCCCACAATGGCTAGTTGGACAAATGATGATAAACCAGACGATGGAATGCTGTATCCATTTTTAGGACGCACTCATGTGACCTTCATGTAGAATGAGGTTTCCAGGGTTTTTTTACGATCATCCACACCCCAAATTATCATTCAAACTATTGGTTGTGTATCATTGGGAATAGTACGCATGCATGTATCATATATTCATATATATATATATATGTATGTGTTTTAAACATACATATAAGAGTATGCACATTTCATTGTGGTATATTTTTCCGTGTTCAAACTGTTTCTCACAAAAAATGCACGTTTAAACGAGGCATGCTCTACGTCGTGTTGGTGGTCTTTGCTGCCCTACGGCTCATCTCTGTGCCTTCGCCGGCTTCGCTAGTCCTGGGGGATTGGAGTGCAAACAAGACATGATGCTTTCAAACGAACAAAATGGATCGTATCAATGGTTAAAAATGATTAATAATGGTTACATATCAATTAATGGTGATTACAGTACTGGTAAATGATTATATAATAACTGTGATCAATGGTTAATGATGATGAACAATGGTGATTCATGGTTGATAATGATCAATATGTGTGGTAAACGGTTAATATCGTGCTGAATAATGGAAAATATATGGAGTTTTCCTACGTCATTGCGGGTAACCGAAATCATCCAAGTCATGGATGACCATGACTTAGCATTGAAACCCATGGTGACGTGGTGATCCGCCATTTTAAGAAACCCCCAAATGGGTTTAATCATCAAAAATGGTACAACCCGGTTAATAAACAAAAGTGGTTGTATATCCACACAAGAACATGGGGATCCAATGATATGCAATGTGGGGCACCCTAGCAAATAAACAAATTGGCAGAAACACATGTTTTTCCAACTTGGATGGGTGTGAAAAAAAAAAATAGCACCAGGGCGAGCGGAACCCTCCGAAATGTCATATGTCCAAATTGACAATTTTAAATCATTTGCCCAGGTGAACAGGTTGCTACAAGCAACTAATTCACAGATAATCACTGGACCATCAATGTCGTAGAACGGCGACCAGAAAATTGGGGCCTGTTTGTTGTGGCCAGAGACGAAGTGAATGATATCCCATTTGACACGTATATTCGCCATGAAAATGGAAACCAGTTGCCGACATGCGGGCGCTGAAATCTGAAATCACGAGATCCATTAGGAAAGTATACTGGTATCATTTAGTAGATATACATGTATAATGATGTACAATGTATTTATATATATGTATATATGATTCTATGATTGTATAATGTATTATATACATGCATGTCTACATGCGTGAATTTGCTCTCCAAACGAGAAGCGTGTTTACTTTTCCAAATAGACGGCCCACAGAAACTGCCATGATTTTTCCCATCGATACAACGACTTCAGCTGCGGTGGTTGACCTCACCTAAAGCGGGTTCATCATCATTTTCCCCAGTCATATGGTGATTTGGGGGCACCATTTTCTGACAAACCCAAGTGAAGGTTACTAAGGTGTTTTTTCCTGAACATTGTTTTATTGTTCGTGAAACAAGACCACCAATAGTTGCCTAGGTAGTTTAGTTTTTGGTGCAAGATTGTTCCGCCATGCGTGTGCAATCCAAGCCTGAAACAATCACGTTGCCACAATATATTGAGAGGTTTCAAAACTGTTTGCACCCATTGTACCCACAAAAAATGATCTTATACATTTGTTCTGGAACATAACACGGTGGTAATCGAACCTGACAATGGAAAATCCACTACACATCTGGAGGGTATTGTAATCCGACAAAACATGGACAACTTATGTTGCCATATGTTGCCTCAATATTTGCTGGATTTCAATGTTTTGAGGGTTGTTGTATCGGGAGAATCATCGTAGGATATTGAACATGCGCATTTGTATACTGTAATTGTATTAATTGACTCTCTATGGTGTCAATCTGGAATCTTGGGGGAAACAAACAAAGCACAGGTTGCCTACCGGACAAACCTATGTGAACCATGGAAATCACCAAGTGTTGATTATTGTGGTGAATAATGTGAACTACTCCAGAGATATCCAGAGAATACCTAGTCATCAACCAGATGGAAAGGCACAGGATATAATGGGTATTTCATGGTTCATGTGAACCAGAATCATCCATCTATTCTGAATCATTTCCCCGAATGTTTGCTGCCCAAGAACGCAGTACAGAAAAATGGAGTTACAAACACCAAAGCCAGACGAAGATTGGCCCTTAAATTTGATGCTGTGTCCCAGGCCCTCTTCGTGCGATCCACACTGCAATTGCTGTCCAACGACACGGGCGCTGCTGTTCTAGAGCGCTTCGAGCAGTCAGCAGAGACGTGTCGATGATGAGTCGTTAGACATTGCGCCGTAGAGACGTTGGTGAAAGAGATAAGTTCGAGTTCAATTTGTGAAACTGTTGGCATCGATGAACCTTAGAGACCTCCCATTTACTGTAGTACCAGACATTTCTGCAGTCAGTAGTCCAGGCTCTTCTCGGAAAGCCAGACTCTTACGTGGGTATTTGTGAGTAAACCTGCATATTGATATATATTTTATATTATTTTATGATATTTTATACACATTTATGCCATGTCCTTTACCAACCCTAAATTTTAAACAAGGAATCTTGAGGCATCAGGTCCCTAAGACAAACTTGCAAGAAATATATATAGCTGATGTAGCTATCAATACGATTATTTAATGTATATTATAACATATCATAACCCCAAAAAAGATAGACACTTCACGGATTTACCTCACTATTTTAGTATACTATTTGTTCTATCTTTTGGGGGGCGGTTAATATATTCAAAAATCGGATGAAAAACCACACTCTCAATGAACATCACATCATCCTACTGGGCGTCTCTGCGGGTCTTAGGAACTCGAACGGAAGCTTGTGGCGCCGCTGTGGCCAACTGTGGGTGGCAGCCAAACTTTCTGGCCAAAGCTGCAATGAAGTTGATAAAGTTGGGATGACAATCTATGAAAGCTCCATTAAGCAAAGGTATATAAAAGCTGATTCAAGACTCCATGCATTGTCAAGCCTGCTGACCCGAATTCTACGAATTTATTGCTACGGATCAGAACTGAAGACCCTGGGAGGGGCCGCCTTTTACCATGAAATTTTGAATACCAAGAGGAATCATCATCCCAACCCGTCGAAATCGGCCGAGAGATACTATGTAAATGTATATCATTGTATATATCTATGCATATTATTATCAATCTTAACTATGGATTATGTACTATGGATTATGCAAAGTGATTATTATCGATATTTAACGTATATTAACGTATATCAACTATTACATACATTAGACATGATTCTTACTAACATTGACACTGATTATTCACTATACTGACTCTAGATTATTTTTCATAGTATATCCTGTATATACCATTTGACATTATTTAACTATAGATGATGACTATCAACTACTGACTTAAGATAATAATACGTTTAATCACTAAAACTATCTATGGTGAGATACTACAACTCTCAATGATACCGAGGCTCTTCCAAGAGGCAGATGAGGAAGGCTATCAGCGCCCCGTTTTGAAAAACGAAACGTTGCTGTGCCAGGGGCCGGGAAGAATACCTGTAGGTATAGGTATAATATACCATGTACTTGAAGTACTGAAGTAGATGATATTCCATTAATTCCACTAACCAATTCATGTTCGTCTATACTTGGAATTAGAATCATTGGGAATATAGTTGGAATTATGATCTGGATTGTTTCAAAGATATTCCCAATTTTGTTGGAGTTTTGTTGACATGTAAATATTCTATCCTCAAAGAAGGGTTAGTGTTCGAAAATGGCCAACATCCCCGACCCCTTCACACTATTCACATTGTTTACGCAGCAACAAACGCGGGAAATCACTGAAACCACCCCAGGTCTTGGTGGGGCAAACTAACGGCGTAATTTCGTCACTCAATAAACTTGGAGGTACCCTCTGATAAATTAGCATAGACCCTGGCAGATAGGGATTGGAAGATTAGTTTCCTCTAAAAATAGCTATTCTCAGGGTCTATGTTAATATACCAGAGGGTAATTCAAACAACATAGGGAGAGAAACCATAAAAGATGTGGGTAAACCCCTGTGTTCGGACGTATTATGAATGGAGAACCAGTCGTAGTACGACAACTGGGAAAGCCACGTTAAAGTGAATGATAATGACCTCATTGGTTAGGTTTCGGGGAATCACCCCCATATGGCCGTGTGATTGCAGCTATTTTCAGATTAGTGCAGTAATTATCCCAATTCAGCCAGATTAAATCTAATATTATGTTGGTTCTATTCCCATCGTATTCCCATTCATGTTGGTTAAATCCCATGATATTCCGGGTATATTCCCCATATATTCAGCCAAATTAATCCACCTGACACTTGTTTTGGTGGATCACCGAAAACAGTGCCCATTTTCACCACCGAAATCGTCACGTCCTAAGGCGGTTGACCTTGGAGGACTTGCGGCGCTTGCTCAGCCTTTTGGCAATGTGATAGACAGCATGTCCACAATGAAATGACCAACCAGTACCTTCTGGTAAACTTAACAGTTTGCTATTGAACATGGCCACAGAAATAGTGGATTTTCCCATTAATAGCATGGTGATTTTCCATAGTTATGTAACAGTTTACCAGAGGGTAGACACATGATTTGGTTGAATTTGGTATACAAATGAGATATATTGGGAGTATCAATAGGGTACATAATGGTAAGATAATGGTAAATGATGGCGAGTTAACCATAAACAATGCTGACTTTACCAACAAAAGTAGTGGTTACGGTAATGGGGGTATATATCGGGAACATTTTGGCAAATTATTTATATGATTGTTTGATTTTTGACCGAACATGTCCCTCGGTTCAGAAGCTGATGTTCCATATTGAAATTGTGATAACTTGAGGTGTATACCGCATTTTTCAGACACACTCAAAAGGTAAAGCACGAGAGCTGACAGACCAAGTCGTCTTGTTTCAAGATTTGCTGACTGAACATTGAACCACTTGAACCATCTGATGAAGAGTTTCTCTTGTGGTTTATGGCTTTTCTCAGAGGTTTCATCTCTTGGGTTTGTTTCAAGTAATGACCCAGTTTATGGATCTTCATGGCCATTCAAAGATGGGAAAACGCCGAAAAAAAGATATGGGATGGAGAGGTGTACCTGACACATAGTGATCAGAAAGTTGTACAACTTGGAATTTAACAAAGTTGGGTTGTGACTGCAGAAATGGTTCAATAAATATCTTAGACTTTCGCGGGCATTTGGCCTATGTATTTGATTTCTTTGAACTGCTGCTCTTGGTAGCTGCTTGGATGTGCTCCCGACTCCCTGAAGAAACTTTGGGAATTTGGGAATTGGCTTTGTTCATTTTGGGTTCCAATATATAGGGAGACTGGAATGATGATTAGACGGGAGTCTTCGCAAGCAAATCTGGACTTAAACAGTTGCAATTCCATTTCACCATCAACTGAAAGGCGGCACAAGATAGGAATCTGAGATATTTTGATGGAGCCATTAACAAATGTGTCAAAATTGTTCATCTTAAGATCACTAACCAGTGTGGTTCCCTTGGTCTCAAATGTTGGGCCATCCAAAAAAAGCATTGGGATACATTCACCCAATTACCCGTGTCGTTTCTTCCCCGGTGTTGTGCATATGTTTTTATGGAGAAATTTTGGTGCTTTGGACCGCCGTGTTTGTGTGTTTTTGCTGCCCAAGCATCAACCCCACAGAGGCTTCATCCACAATATTTTTGGTGCGTCATGTGGATGTCACCGACGACTGCAACCGCTGATTCCCTTCCAAGTCACATGACAAGTTGGGTGTGTTCAATAAGATGGTGGATAGCCCCAAAATGGCCGTTTGGTGAAAATGGTGAGGAACCATTGGATTTTGTGATATTTGGCGGTAGCCTATTCTGAGACAAGACCACAACACCATTTGATCCCATTTGCATCAGGCTTTCCCGAGATTGTTCACTACTTCAGTGTCCTGGAGGTCTGGGACGGGCCATCCCATTCGAAATTAGCGGCCGAAGCTGCGGTTGGGCTTTGGGAAGGAAGCCTAGGAAGAACATGGAAGAACGATGAACAATATCCAGAAGAATTCCAGATGGATATATAGAATATAGGTGAGGTGTATGACATCATGGCTCAATTGATGGCAATCAAGTTACCAGGATGGTTACCATCCACAGACATCAAGTGACCAAGGAGACTTGATCTTCACCCGTTGATTTTCCAAAATGTAGAGGTATGAGTTGTTGTTCCTTAAATTCAAAATGGCCAGCGATTTGTGGGGTCTCCAAATTTGCAACCTGATTCCATCCCCAGATTAGAACTACGTGCGAATGTTTGAATTAGTTTGATTTCGAAGCAGTTTCTTCAATCATTTGGATTTGTTTTTCCCATTCTGGCCTAGTCATCCCCGTGTTTTGATTCCCATCTTTGGCGGAGTCGATCCACGGATGGAGACCCCGCAGCAGGTGGATGTGCACGATGCCGAGATGCTCTTCCACGTTCTCGACGATGGCGTGGGATCCAAGGGCTGGGGATGGATTAAAATGCCCTTGGTCCCTGATCATCCCCTAAATTTCCCCCATCATCTCTTAGCTATAGATTTAGATCTTACATGATCTTATCTAGTTTTCATCTAGAGTTCAAATCAAGTTGGTGTGGTTCTTGAATTGTTGTACAGACACGTATAGACATAATTGGAGGAATATACAATTGTAATGTCCCCGCTAAAACTTAAGTGTTTTGCTGCATATCAAGGTTACTATAGCTCTGTCCTGAAGAAAATGGACTAACCGTTTTTTGGATCCACCCTCCAAAATATGCGGTACAAAACAACTTTACCCCTGACCCATGGATGATTTTTTCGTGACTTTTCAGATTTAGGTCCACGTGGAAAATGTCAGGTGAAGGCTAGAATTGAATCTCATTCATGTGGTAAATTAAATTGAGTTGTTGCACTCATTGCAATTTGCGAAGATACTGAAGTGGTTTTCCCACTCCGCAATCAGCTTGGTTTACCACATTTTGCCAACCAATGATGTCGAAAACATCTCAAACCCCACCGTTAGATTCAGCGAAGGTGATGGTGTTCTGACGGTGAAAGAGTTCTGCGCCTCGGCTCCGCGGTGGCTGGCGTCTGTTGGGGGGAAACACACCAAAAACCTGGAGATTTTGATAACTATAGCTACCAACAAAAACTTGAGAAATCATGATTAGCTTCTACACAACTTGAGTAATTATTCATGGGGTTGTTATTATAAAGCAACAAACGTCACTAGATATCTATCATGATATATCACTAGCTCAGTTGGGAAATATATGGAAAGATCACTCGAAATTCACGTTTTTGGCTATGAAAAGACTCTCGTATTTATGGGGATATAAACCAACAAGCATTCTGGAGGGCCCCGCCTTGGGAAGTAGTCTGAAGACAGTCGGGAGATGCTGAACATGGTTAATGTACCCTCATTCATGGCTGCTTGAATCGGGGAAATGATGATATACATGACAAACCCATCTAATACGATTATAACGGTGATAGAATGGGGATAGAAACACCTTAAGCTGAGTTTTGGGTTTATTCGGTTAGATGTTCTCTGGCAAAGCAATGATAGACCACTCCATGGAATGAGGTACCTTTGTAACTACCATAATTGAGATTGAACAAAGAACGCTTGGAATTCAACTAAGAAAGATAGTGAGTTGATAGAACAAAACTGGGGATTCAGCCAACCAAAAATGCGGGAGCCGTAAAGCAAGGGTTTGACTAAGAAACGTGGATTTCTCATGATTTATCCCGAAAAGTAAAACTGATCAAACATTATTCAATCACCAAAACTGGTGGCTTCACTGGCACAAATCAGAATCCTAACTCCTAGTTGTGGTTTCATAGCAGCTGTTAGCGGAGCCATATGCCGTCGACTAATCTGGCACCCTCTTTTGGGATTGAACTACCCTCTGGTAATTCAACATAGCTATGGAAGCCATGGTCCATTTAAAGATGGTGTACCCCTTCACTTTAACAATGTGGTGATTTTCCATAGCTATGTTGAATTACCAGAGGGTACAGGCTTACAATGCTTACAAGGTATGGACCCACAACCTTGCAACTGACTTACTGGATTTGTGAGGTGATAATGGGGACCCTGCATGCCCCTGCGAGGTATCAAGTAAACAATCATCTATAAATCACATTTCACTCGCATATTTTAAAGCCATGAAACATATGACTGTAGCATTCATACATGTCCTATTCCCACTGGTTGATTCATTGATAGAAGCTTCCCTCCATTCAAGAGCCAAGAAGTAAATAAAGATGTTCCAAACCAGCCCCTCTATCTCTCTCAAAAAGGACAATATTGAGATATCCCAAAATAGGGGTACCATTATAAATCATCCATTTTAATAGGATTTTCCATTATGAATCATCCATTTTGGGGTACCCCCATTTTAGGAAACCCCCATATATTGACATTTGTTGGTTTATCAACCCATCCGCACCTTCCAGGTGATGGGATCCCGCGCATCCGTGGTGTGGCGAAATCGCTGGACATCGTGTGTCACTGGGCCAAGTCGAGGTGAAAATGCTAGAGTTGAAGCATGGAAAACTGGGGAAACCCATGGAAAACTCGGGAAAATCATGGAAAACCATGGAAAACTGTGGAAAACTGTGGAAACAACTGGATTTTAATCATAATTCATTGGACTTATCTAGGAACTGCCATTGGATGCCATTTTTTTTGGGTGAAACCAGCGTGGCGGGGTGATATTTTTCTGGTGATATGTGGCTCACTAGATGTCAACCCACCGGTCAGAGGTTTCCTGTGGATGTTCCCCCATTCAACTTGTATTGTCGGACGGACCTGATTTCGTCCATGCAAAAGGATGCAAAGGTAGGTACACTTCACAAGGAATCTTTTTCTTTGCGGGGGAGCAACGTGCAGAAGCAGCGATAGATCATACTTGCAGACAGTCGCATATATATATATATGAGTCAGTCATGTTTTTTTGGTCACCATTGATTCAACATCATCCTGAAGTCTTAACAGCTATGATGATCAGCATCGTCAACACCTCAGTTTGGGATAGACTTTGCATCGTATCAAGTCCAAGTCAGAGATAGTGTACTTGTTGGCGGTTTGAAATCTGTTGGAAAACATGATGTTTCATGAGTTTCATGGATATTCCTACAGCGGTGATGATTCTGATCCCATTTGATGACTATGTTTGGGACAGGTTCAAACCACTAACCATATTGGTGTTTTCCAGTGCTGGTTGGAATCATATTACTATTGTCATCTATTATCGTTATTTTCATGGTTATCGTTATTATCATGATGTTCATTGTTGTCATTGCTACCTTTTACCATGACCATACTATATCAATAGTATAGTATACCATAACCAGATCACCACGAATACCATATAAAAGATACTATACCAACATATTTATCTTGGATTCTTTGTCTCCGCTTCCGGTGAAGCGTCGCCGGCTTCACTCTCCTGTTGCCCGGTTCAACCGAGCTTCCGAACTGCCGAGGTTTGCAGCGGGAAGCACGCGAGATGCGCCACTCGGTGGAACAGAAGGGGACATAGAATCGGAGAATCAGAAGATTGATGGAATTATGGTCATATAACGAGATTAAAGTCGAAGAACTTCCAATTCAAGGAAGTAAGGTAATTATACGGAAAGAAGGTTCAGGATATTTGCAAACCAACAGTTTTTCAGCCATCCACATGGTTCATGTTGTGAAGAATTTGGGTGACAAAACTGACAAAACTAGTAGATTTTCACAGTGTAGGCCAAAGTAAAGTATGCGCAGAAGGCAACAGAAGGGATAAAGAAACGAATACAGGCAGTAAAGAATTCATCCTTACAGGATTGCTAAGACCCTCACCTGGCAGGTGGGGAAAAACATATTGTTCCATTATAATACAGGGAGTTCCTGCAGATTTTCCCTTCAATCAATTCTGGGACCCGGCGAAATTGATTGCTGATGGCCTCGAAGATGTACCATTTCTCCCACTGCTCTAAGATGCTCCTGAAAACTCTACGACTGAATATCAACACGTGTAACATCTCCAGAAATCCTGAAGATGATTTTCCAGTTTTCAGAGGGTGAGCGCATGTGTTCTGAATTGGCCCATCTCTGTTCCTCTGAGGTCTTGAGTTCCAGAATGTCTTGCACCTTTCTGGCACATGATTGGCTTTGCTGGGGCTTAGCCGGTGCCCAATGTTTGGGTCACCCTTACCTGAACATAACGGATTGATCATGTGAATATGTTCACTGCTTACCTGAAAATTCTTATACCCTCTGGTAATTTAACATAGCTATTGAAAATAGCCATTTATAGCTGATTTTCCCATTAAAAATGGTGAATTTCCATAGCTATGTTAGTTTACCAGAGGGTACCTTACTATGGTTTTATCTTCGATCCCCAACTGATTCATGTGGCTTCCGCAGGGTGCGCCACCAGATGTCGGTCAGATTGGGATGATCAACAAAACGTACTTCCAGACAGAGGTCAAGCAGAAACGTCCCCAAAGAGATGATTAAACACACACGCTTCAACTATTAAACTATATTAAACTCCTATATTAAACTGGGAAGGTGACTCCTATATTTCATGGCTTTTCAGTGTAGAAGAATGGGATTTTCTAGAGGTTACCCTCTGGTAAACTAACATAACTATGGAAAATCACCATTTTTAATGGGAGAATCAACTATAAATGGCAATTTTCAATAGCTATGTTAGTTTACCGGAGGTTAAAACCGTGTTTTCCCAGCACTTTTTCTCATTCCAAGTCACAACAGAATCACAGAGGCAACAACTGGACGCCCTGGCGCAGCCGATGCAGCGGATCCAAGTGGCGGAAGATGAGAAGCCGATGGAGTTCACACGGATTTGAGGCCGAGTCATGGTGAGTCATGGTAAATGATGGTTGATACTCTGGTGGATACTATGGCAATGGTTGATATTATGGTTGATAGATGTTGATAGTATGGTTGATTTTTTAAAGGTGATAATGGTGATGAATTTAGTGATTCTTTATATATATGGTTCATAATGATTAATATTCGATAATTAATTGTGATTATAATCACGTAGTTTTTGTTATTTGTAAGAATCTATGGATTCATGGTGAATGATGGTTGATACTACTATGGTTGACAATGGTCAATAATGGTGATTCATGGTGATTTATGATCATCAACGCCGATTTATGGAATTACCTTCTTGACAGCAACTGGAGGTATAACAAAATTCCACGGGATGATTAAGGTGCTATGGCACTATGGTACCCTTTGCTGTCCTTGAGGACATCGTTTGTTGGAAATCCCCCAGCACTGCTTCAAGGATTTTTCCAGATTTTTCCACAGAAGTAAAGCTCCACCTAGTTCAGGGTTTCTCAGCCACGTTTGATTACCGCAGTGTACCTAGATGTTGCGGACCTTGTGATTTGTGGTCAGGAACAGGGGCGAAGACACAATGCATCCCAGTTGGTTGTGGGGTTGTACGCCACTTACTAGCGCTAAAGCGCAACATCGAAGTATGGCATGCTAGGGCATGCTATTGGCTGACCAGAATGGTTATAAATACTGAATAAATACTGTGTATGCCACATATGTGTATGTATAATTATATAGCAGAACCCCGGTAGGATGTTGCAGCGGACCCATCCAAACCCTGATTTTGCACGTCGACAAGTTTGGCCTACATATTGATATGTCATATGTGTCCAATCATGGGAAGTATCGGTTGTTTGATGCTAAACATGCAGCCTCATACACCACAAACTATACGCGTAGATCATGTTTGTATATGTATATATATATATATAGACAGATATAATTGAGCTCGAAATGCAGGGAATACATCAGTTGTAATCCTTTCTTTGCAATCTGTATCCGATTTAATTCCCACGGCTGATATGGATTTTTCTCAAGATGCAACCACCAGATATTGTTCATGTTTGGTAGCAAGTACCCAATATTCCAGGTAAACGGCAAATTGCCAACTGCAAACCTTACTTTGATTGTTCATTGGTTCATCCCTGACGGAGATAGATGGACAGATGAGGTGATGACACAAGGATAGAAAGATAGATAGATGGATGGATGGATTGATGGCAATGGATGGATTCATGGATAGACTGACAGATGGAGTAGATAGAGTAGCCATGCTTGAGGTCCCCCCGAAAATTCAGGGGTGCAAGCTGCGTTTTCCAGGTGCCAATGAGAGTTTTCGCGGCTTTTTCTCAGGTGCTGAGCCTGAAAGGGCACAGCTGAAAGCTGTGTTTGTTTTGCACATTTTTTGCAGCACATGCTCTGTTTGGAAGGCGTAGCTATTTTGTTGGTAAGTCTTCAGATCCAGGTTTGAGACAATCAAAACTTGTTTGAGCTCCAATCGAATGAGAAATCACATTGACATGACACCAATTTATTGTGACAAGATGTTTTGGAAAGATCAACATCCAAACTCATGCTGATACAGTAACAGTTTTGCCTTGGCCGAGCGTGGTGGTTTTAATTCCAGACGTTCTACGTGGGATCCGGTCAACCCGTTTCTGGAGCAAATCCACATTGGTAGAGCGGCCTGCTTCAAAGTCGTGGGCAAATCGAACATTGATACAGGCACCTCTCTATGTTGGTTTATCATTTTTTTTTTGCATGGAATTGCAATTTTATGCTATTTGGTGAAAGCAATGGTTTCCTCTTGTTTTTGCGAGTCGAACATTTTTTGTATTAAGAACTCATGGTATGTCTTTCTCATGAGATTCTGAATCAGCTTGCTGAAAGACTTGACCATCGGTTACATAGATCCAGTGTAACAACCTCAAAAATCCTCAAAATACCTTATGATATCTTCACGTTTCATAGAAAAAAACACGAAAACACCTGGAAACTCATGGTTTGGATTGGCGTTTTTTTTCTCCACAATTTCCCAGCATTTCCAGGATTTGTTCAGCGTTGTTCACCTTCTTGGCAGCTTTCATGCCATGCGAAATGCGCCAAAGGCGTGAGAAAAGGCGATGGGCTGATTGAAGGAACTAGGCGAACTACGAGATATCGTGGATATACCCTCTGGTTATTTAACATAGCCATGGAAAATGGCTCACTTATAGATGATTTTCCCAGCTAGAAACCTCGATTTAGTTAGGGGATTTTCCATGGCTATGTTAGTCATAACCAGAGGGTATATCTTTATAAACTACAGCTTGTAACTGGGGAGGTGCTTCATGAAGGAGAATAACATCCTTGTGGGGTATCTTTTGTACTACTCCCCCTTCCGAACTTCCCAGGCTGGAAGAAAAGGACTTATTAAGAGGGAAAATGACAGGAGGCCTGCAGGGGTGTACTGCACGAAGTTAGCAACTTGCATGTCACCCACATGTTTCCATGTCGTATTATCCTATGTGCGAAGCCAGAAATCAGCACCTCGTGTGCCCCTGTAAGTTGGGAAGTGGGGGGGGCAGGGCGCTGCAAAAAATGGGCGGTCGATCTCTCTGAAAATTGATGATGACTCGATTCCACTTACAAACTCCCGAAACATCTTTCTGACGTTGCATGATGTTTTTTCATGTTTTTTCTGAATATCATTTTTTGGGGGAAGAAAAAAACATTAATTGGAGCATCCCAGAAATCATCACTGGGTACATCCTGGTGAACAGCACCATCTCCAAGCCCAATCGGTTGGGGAATCCCATCCAGCTGCGGATGGGAATCACCAGGCTATCCACCCCCTATGAGTTGCGATATAAGCCCGGCTCAGCCGAACAAAAAAAAACGATGGTTAAAGTGAGTAAACTCAACTAAGACTCAGATCCAGAAAACTCAGAAAATAGGGGTATAGATGAAATCGTTTTTTTTACACACTTTGCAGCTGTCCTTCTCGACATATTCTGAACAACTTCCCTATTCTCTTGGCGTAGGTCGCCGCTCCCTGGCCAGTTTCCAGGATTCATGCAGATCATGGCTTAGATTCCGCGGTCTTCAAACCGTACAAACAGGCGCGATTTTTGGAGGAGAAGAACGGGACTCTCAAAAAATAAAAGATGAAGAATGAAAGGACAGAAAAAAAATGGTGAGTAGACATCGTGCTTGTAGTTCAAGCAATGGTGGGAAACTGATACAAGAATTAAGTTGTCGAGATTGAACCCCAACAAAGACACAACACCACACAGGAGGTTAATTCACAACGACAAGTATCATAATTATCGAAGATAGTGATTAGACCAACACAAAGATAAGTACTGCGCATGAGCCAGATGAGTAAACAAAATGTGCGGACAGGATATTTCATGATATTTCAGTGCGTCTATGCTGCATTTGCAAGTTTGAGTTGCAGCCACATTCAACGGATGGAAATGAGTCTACTAGGACAGGGCTCGGGGCCACTCGGAGCTGGCACAGGACGATTCCACTGCATGATACTGGAATTAAACATGAAGATTTTCCCAGTCATGCTCAATTGCCAGAGGGTACACATGATCCCACCCTGTTATGTTTCGTGATTGCTTAGCCCATGTTTCATATTTGATTTGTTGACATTGTTACTGCATTCCATTTGGCCATTGTATAGGTTGGATTTCGAATTTGTGAGGGACAAGTTGCTTTAGAGATAGGTATGATTCAAGATTGGGTATCACAAAACAAACAAGGCTTACACTCTGGTTATTTAACATAGCCATGGAAAATGGCTCACTTACAGATGATTTTCCCATTAAAACCTCCATTTATTGGTGATTTTCCATGGCTATGTTAAATAACCAGAGGGTAACATTTTCAAAACATCATTTTTGCCTTTGTTTTGGTAGTGTGTGAAGTTCAACCGTCAAACAACTGGGTACGACGTTTGATGACAAATCCCAGCGCATGAGGAGACACTGACCACAGGAAGCCCATGGAAACCCAGCATTTGGGTGTTTTAAATAGGATCAAACAGGTTGCCATGCGCAGTTTCTCTTGAAAGAATTGACCCTCCAGTACATTCGCAATATGGAAGACCCAGAATGCGGATAATTTGCCTCGGGTTTCATGGTTGTTTTCCATTTCTGGGCAACTGGAGGGGAACTCAGCCAATCTGTGACCCCCGGTGCCCCCGGTACCAGATCAAAAACTATGCGAATCGGGCCCCCTGTGGCGCCTTTGTTCTCACCACCACTGCACGGAAGCCCAGCAGCTGGAGAGGGCGAATAACCTGCCATTATCTGCCATTTGTAGATCATTTTGCGGATGGGAAATAATGGAGTTTCCACATCTGTATGTTTATCCCATCGTACTTTGTTGCTTTTGAATCTGCAATTCCGTTCATTTCTTTTCAATCTGATTTTTTTTTTGTCTGCTGGTTCCAAGAATTGCTCTGGAAAGGTGTGAATTTTGAGATTCGCTTGGTATTAAACTTCATGAACAGCAATCTTCACGATTGTGGACCAATCCTTCTCAGATACCCCTGAAGCCCAACCCTGATGCCAAGGTGGACGGTCTTTGGCTGAAGATAGGCCGGATTTTCTGGGACGGGGTATGGTGGGTCAATGACGCAACCCAATGATTGTCCCACATGAATTGGGAAGAAGTCGGAAGAATCATTCATTTACCAGTACCATGTAGCTCAATGACGTACCACAAGGTCGGGCCCTACAGTGATGTTTGTTCCTTCAAAAAAGCCTATGAATAGTATGAAAGTTATTTCATAGCCATAGACCCCACTTAAACATTGGAGTTGTACCTTGAGATCCTCTCGCCCTGCAGCCTCTCGGAAGGTTGGCTTCCATCAGCTCTTTTGGAGTTGCACGGAAAGAAAGGCGCGGCTTCACTGGGACTGAACCAGTCGTCACGACCGGATCCATGTTTTTCGTGGTGGTTGTCTGATGGAGATCCACCGGAAAAAGTCCTACCTACAAACGTACTGCAGGACTTTACAGGTTACTTGTGAAGTAACAGTATCATTCTTTTGGGGGGATTGCACCTCCATTCTGAAGGTTCGAAGGCCGAGTTCTGCTGATTAGTACGAGCTTCTTCTTTATAAAGCGCCCAATCCCTGGGGCTTTTTGAGGGCTGGAACTGCCAAATCCACCCTCTCAGGGTTCACAAGCACCTCCAACTTTCGAGTTTGTGTTTGAATCCTCAAAGCATATCAACAAATCATCTGAAATCAGCACAAAACTCAGCCTGAGGAGGATATTGGAAGTCTATGACAGCTCAAAACCTTCTGGTTGATCATAGCTGTCCCCATTAGTCCATGGATCTCTCGTTTTTTTTGGAGAAAAAAAACACATCGATCTCCTATGGGTAATCATTCATAAAGATACTCCCTATCGACGGTGCCTATGAAGCATCCAAATGATGTGGCGTGCAGCCATCCCCAGTTTCTGGGGATTTGTTTGGCGTCAAAACTTCGAAGAATAAACCAATGTGCTCATTACGATGGGTAATTCATTAGTTCAGCCAGTTAGTTAGTTCTTAGTCAATTTGCTCATCATCATATATATATATATATGTATATACATATATATATATACAGCTAGGAGGGGTCTCCCCCCAGTTCATACTCATACCCCCCACCCTACATTTTCATATCATTTTAGACATACATCATCACATAAAATCATAACAACCTCATCACATCAGCTCATATCATCCATCCTCATCCATTTCATCATTACTAGAAATATTATAACATAATTTTAATAGATTTTTTCTATTAAAACTATGGGAATATATTTTTAGACCTTTAGCATCTCATGACGCATGAGTGGTCTATTAAATCCTTCTAGTGTATAATATTTTTGGTTTAATTTTGTATCAATTGCTTCTACTGTGTATTCTCCTTGTAAAAAGTGTGAGGTTCTCTCCTTCTCTGTTATTGCTTTCTTTCTTAATATTTTTACTCGGTCTCCTACTTCTAATGGAGGGTATATTTTTTCTTTTCTTGCTTTCACTGAAACATTCAATTTTGTTTTAAACTCATTCTTTTCTTTCCTTGCTTCATTTGGGGTTAGTCCAGTTGCTGAATGAACATCTTTATTATTATATGTTAATATAATTTCGGTTATGTAATCAATCCACTGTATATTAGCCTTACCTTTCTTTTCATCATTTTCAACCCTCTTAAACAGTTTATCTTTAAATGTCCTAATAAACCGTTCAGCAAATGCTGGATGACCTCTGGTTCTATATAGTTCAATGTTTTCACCATCCACATATTCTTTAAAATCAGCACTAGCTATACCCCGTTCGTCGTCTGTGAATATGAGTTTTGGTTTTGCTTTCATCTTCTGTAATCCTTCCATTGTCCCGGCAATTATGTCAGGAGGTGTTTTACTTTTTATTGGCACTACTACGGCATATTTACTTAGTACATCTATCAACACTAAACCGGCTCTGAATTTTTGGGTTGTCTCAATATCCTCTGAAGAAATGAAAAATAAATCTAATTGGTAAGTGTGATGATTGTGAGGAGCAACGAAACTGTTTTGTCCTCTCTGCTTCTTTTTGATTTCAACATTTTTCTTAAAAAATTGCTCAACATCTTCCATTTTTATTGTAGGGTCTTTTTTCTTACTGTCTTCAAGTGTAGTCTTTTTACTTCCATACCCGCTACGGTCATAGTAAATTTCACTGATTATTTTTTGTTTATTTTCACTCATTATTAAATACATGATATAATAATATTAATTATATCATTTATTGTTCTTCTTGTTGCGTCAGCCAGTCTTGGTGTCTTTTGGTTCTTTCGTGCCTTGCTTTATCACCTTTTCTGAATACAGACCCGCAACCACAGGTGATTTTTATTGCCTGATTTGCTAATACCTTTTCTCTATTTACCCAATAGTTGTTCTTGATGTTGTCTCTATTTTTAAAATAGTTTATTTTATGTCTTGCCTTTGTTGCTTCTTTGTTTTGTTGGTAGTGTTCTCTGTGCTTTTCATTAATGCGTTCCTTTTCTCTCTGATAGTATTCTCTATCTTTTTGTTTAAAGTACTCTTTATTTTGTTCCATATATTCTTTCCGTTCTTCTTTGTGTTCCCTATTGTAATTTCTACAAACTTCATTTAGTCGTTCTTTGTTGTCTATTCTATACTGTTTTATTGTTCTTCCGGCTATGTTTTTATTTACACAATCATTTTCTTGTTGTAATTGTCCCTCTCTGGCTTCAAGTTCCTTTTTACTATTACAAGGATAATTTTCAATCCATTCAATCTTACAATTCTCAACACCAAACTCATCAAACAATACAAAAGATGACATTGAACCTTTTTGTCTTCCATCATTATATGCATTATAGCAGTTTCTATGTCTTTCAAACCTCTTCTTTAAATCTTCACAAGTGCTCCCTATATACATTTTATTGTATCCAACATCTACTATTTTATAAATCTGACCCTTTTCATACCTATTCATACCGCTATATACCATTTATATATTAATAAGTCTTTAGACCAAAACCTGAATGATTATTTTTGCTAAATCAATTTAGCAACAATAATCAGTGAGCGCTACAATTACAATATTTACACCAAGGCTCTACATTGTCTATATGGTGGCTGAGTTCATTGTCTAGCCTCTGGAAGGTGAAATTTGTTGATAATTTACCTGCCTTCATTTCAATGNGCTGAGTTCATTGTCTAGCCTCTGGAAGGTGAAATTTGTTGATAATTTACCTGCCTTCATTTCAATGTAAAATTTTACTCCACAGTGGGCACAGCAACCGTGAAAATGTTTTAAACATAAGTTTTCATCCACATAGTTTTCTAAATCAATCTCCCTCCCTGCTACTTTATCCTGCTTCTTGTATCCTTCTACTTTGTTCTTGAAGTATCCTATTACTAAATTCTTATGCATCTCTTCATCAGCCTTCTCGTTCTTGAAAAAATAGACATTGTTAAAATCCCTTGCTCTGGTGATTGCGCACCATATCCATTCTCTGCTTACTAGATATGATTTTTGCCATTCGTGTATTGTAATGTTTCCGCTTATTGATGTTCCCTGTCTGCTATGGCATGTGGAGCAGTAAGCATATCTAAAATGATTGTCTATAACGGTCTCACTGACTGTTCTGACATTCTCCTTATCTTTGATGTCCTGTATTGTAATCATATGACCTTTTACTTTTGTAATTAGCCACCGTATATTAACATTAAATTTTCCCCCTTCATCTTTCCTATACAATCTGCATATCAGCATCTCACCCACTTCATACTTATCTTTCTTACCTAATTTTCTTCTAACTTCAGTTGATACTGCTTGACATCTCATATTGGTGTATGCTATGTTGTTCTCACTTTGCATAACATCTTTTGTAAATTTAAAATGCTTGATTATCCACTCTTCAACATCCATTTTCTTAACCCACCAGTCATCATATATTGTATCTAGCTTTTTTCTGTTTCTGTCTCCTTCTTCTGTGTCTTTGCCTCCTACCCTCTTACATATCTTTAAGAAAATGTTATGCTTAAAGATTATGTCAAGACAACTATCTACATACTCCTCTACATTCTGGCAGTTAGTGTAAGGTTCTATGCTTGGTAGTTGCTTGACATCACCTGCGCCTATGATAATTAAACCGGGGTTCTCCTCACAAAATACTCTGATTTTATTTAATATATATGGACTTGACATATAGATTTCATCAAACACTATTACCTGATAAGGGCTGTAATCATATCTAGGCAACCTATCACCTTTAAAAACTGGAATGCTAAAAAATGTGTTTAAAGTTTCTGCATCACATTCTATATCTTGCTTCAGCATATTCTGGGGGACAACGAACAATGTATTATAACCCATCTTCTGCAAATGCTTCCCTATAAAACTCTTACCACTACCGGCATACTTAGCCCTTATCATCATCCTTTTCCTCCTGATGATATTTTTACAGATAGCTTCAGTATCCCATTCATCCTCTACTTCATCCCTTTCTGATTTATAAACCGGTATTTTAGGTATTTCATTATGCCTCCAACTATACCCCTGTGGAATGGTGCTTACCTTGTTGCTTTCAACTCTCCAGCCTCCTATCCCTTCATAAAAGTCTAATACCTTCTTAGCCTTTCTGATGTCCTTTTTAGCGATATGGAAGGCATCGCTCTTTACAGCATAAACATTAATGTTATTTGCTTTCAACTTCTCATAACTTTCATACATATGAAAGTTATGATTTTGTAGAAGCAGTTCCTTAATGTATCTGAAGCCGTCCATCAACTTCCTCTCTCCTGATGTGCTGACAATGTAGTATTTATTTTTCTTACTGATGACCTCTATACCTCTATTAGGGTCGTTATCTATAGTATAATGAATATTATTATCTTCAATTTTGTATTCATATATCTTATCTATCTTATCACCGTTAAGTTTATTTACTAAATATGTATCACCTTCAGGGTCATTTTCTATTCTACAGTCGTGTTCATCATCAAAATCTACATCTATTGTGTTCCACTCCCTGCTTATTTCCATCTCTACTTCATCCATTACATAAATCTTGCCACCATACTTTTTCTGATGATGTAATGCCTCCTTAATGCCATCAAACATTCTGCTAACTGATTTTCTGTTATAAGATTTTTCTAGCAAACCGAAGGCAATGTTTGCTAAGGTCTTTTTAATCTTGTTGTCTTCTAACTTGTCATCACTGATTTTAGCGCTATACAGTTCATCAATGGCTTTCTTATACTTTACTTTATGTATATGGGACGGCTTTTTATAAAATAATATCTTCATCACTACACCTCTGCTAATCAATTGCTTCAGATGCTTGCCATATACTAAATTGAACTTTTTGTTAAAAAAGATGTTGCCCTGACAGGCTTTTACTAGATACAGTGTGTAATCACCAAATCTATTTACATCAGCTTTATCACCATAAGGCTTCCAAACANAAATGCTTTCCTAGTATCAATGCTACATTTTTCAACATCATCAAGTAAATGCTTAAACCTACCAAATGGCACTATTGTCCTACATTCATCCAGTATCTCAACATCAAGGTCTGTGTAGAATGACTTATGATTTTCTGAAAACAACTTTTTATGAAACTTAAACATCTCATTACTTACTCTGTTATATTTATCTTCTGTATCTACTGCTATGTCTTCATCAATGTCATCTATATTTAAGTGTTGTGTGGTAATGGTATATGTGATTTCTTTGTACTTTATCTTCTTCTCATCTATTAAGTGGCTTAAGCTCATTATGAATTTTGACACCTTACCTCCATTATATATTAATTGTGGTTCGTATCCTATCTGCTTGAGTTGATATATTGCTTTGTTTAAATCGTTGTCTTTCAATATTATTTTATATTCATCTTTGTCTCTCAAGTGGAGTATATCATTAATGTCATTAATCATTGTGTATTTAAATGCTTCCTTTCTGTCATTAACTGAATAGTGTTGATGACATTTTACTGAGCGATTGTTTTCAGGTTCTTCTTTTCTCTTCAGTGATTTCAAGTTATGATTTAATGTGTAGATATGAGAATTTTTAATCAATCCATTGAATGTAATAATCCTATCACTATTGAAATTTTCTGGGTCGTGTTTGTAAATTAGGTTGCTGTCAATATCATATAATCTTGCTTTGATATTAAATTTCTTGAATACCTTATCCATCATATTTATAGATGCCCCACTCTGTTTAAATTATTCATCTGTTTTATTGATGATTTTTAGTATCTCATCCCTTGTAAGGTTCTTTGCCAACTTACCCCTTTTATCTCTCATCAATGTATCAGCATAATGGTCTGTCAATGTGTTAATCCAACATTCATTATCTATATGTTTGTTTTTCTTCAGTGCCTCTTTTAATGTTAAACAGTTGGGGTTAAGTTCTGTCTGAATGTATTTGTGGTAGATGCTTACATTGTGTTTAGCATCAGTAAGTTCATCAGCGAAAACATCATAATCAATATCATCACTTTCAAGTAAGTCAATTTGTTCTATCCTGATGGCATCAATGTAGTTATAAAAATTGTCANGTAAGTTCATCAGCGAAAACATCATAATCAATATCATCACTTTCAAGTAAGTCAATTTGTTCTATCCTGATGGCATCAATGTAGTTATAAAAATTGTCATTGTCAGTCATTCTTTTAAATTCTCTATCAGTCCTCAGGGTCATCATCATTCTCTTAAATAAAGGGCTGTCTCTATGCTTCAGCACTTTCACCTTAAGCATCTTTTCAATCCACACCGGGCTTAAGATGTTGGCGGTTCTAACTGATGGCTGGACTAGTAGGGAGTAATATTTGTTCCCCTCTTCTATGAAACTTACCCTCTTAGTACCCCTCCTATCCTCTAATGAAAAAAGCATATACTTAACAGNGCTGGACTAGTAGGGAGTAATATTTGTTCCCCTCTTCTATGAAACTTACCCTCTTAGTACCCCTCCTATCCTCTAATGAAAAAAGCATATACTTAACAGTATAAGTCTTTCTGTTCTTCAGTAGTCTTTCTCTTACTATTTTGGTTATTGCTTTGGATGCCTTGGCTAGGTCTTCTGGACTAGTCTTAGCTCTCAATCTTACTGATATGGCTTGTTGTTTCCTTGCCTTTGTTGCTTTTCTTGTTGCCTGTTTTACATTTTGTCTCTCACCTATTGGTTTAGCATTCTCATACTTTGCCACTGCCTTTTCATATTCTTTCATTCCCTTCTTCAGTTCC